>BQMZ01000235.1:0-192610 GCA_036984285.1 Chlamydomonas sp. KOR1
TACTGTCAACAACAATGGGATCACTCCACGGCGCACTCCGCGTAATAGTGCGAACCGAGGCCCCTGCCCCACCACACATCACAGGCACCCACCATGGGAAGCCGCAGCAGAAGAAGCCGGTGGGGCCCACAGCCCCACAGCTCCCCCGCACCGCCTCAGGTGGGCCCAGCCAAGCTCCGGCCCTGAAGAAGCACCTGCCGCAGAGCCCACAGACCATCGGCACCCGCGCAGTCATCAGCGGTGCAGTGGCATCGGTGGGGACACACTTCGCACGCATTCCCCGCGCACAGTCGCTGAGTGCTGCTCTACACGGACGGCTCGTGCCTCAAGCAGGACGAAGGCCCCAACCTCCTGGGGCTGCCGTCTTTAACGCAACCACCAACGAGACTGTATACGTGAACCCCAACGGCCTCAACGAAACCAATACTATTACACGAGCGGAAATCAGCGCGCTACGCGCGGCAGTCGCTACGCACCTGGACGCAGAAGAGACGCTCCACATCTACACCGATAGTGCAGCTGCCCTATGCCTTATACGCAAAATGATAAATGAACCAGCTAAACTACACATCAGCAAGCACAAGGAACTCCTAGAGAGTGTGGTTGAACTGGTTGAACGACGCGCCCTGGAAGGGCGACGCACTGCCCTTTACAAAGTTAAGTCGCATATTGGTATTACTGGAAACGAGAAAGCTGACCAAGCAGCAGGTGCGGTAGCCAACGGTACAGCACCAACGGACGCACACTGGGTCTCGGAGCCAGCCTGCAATGCCCCGTTCTCCAAGCTGTTCTGGCTTCAACGCGCCTCCGACGGCTTCTTTGTGCCCGACCTGAATGTCGGTATCAAAAAGGCGGTGCTCGCTCATACCCAAAATGGATACACCAAGCCCACGCTCTACACAGAGGGATGGGCCGACACAGTCCCGCTACTGTGCCCTAACAGCAGTCACCGCCTGCACACCGACCACAGCCTGCCCTGGCCAGCAGTCTTGAACGGCATCAAGGTGCGCCACGGAACCCTGTGGAATGCCAAGCTAGCAAAACGGTGCAAACGCCCCCTTGTCACACACCGCCATGGGCGACCCCTGGGCCGGCACACCATGAGCGATGGCAGGTGCCCCGCATGTGGGCACGAAGACGGGACCGGTCACATCATGGGAGGCTGCTCCCACCCGCGGATGAAGGCCCTATACATACAAAGGCACAACGGTGCAGTCCAGAAGCTGGCGAAGGCCGTCTCCAAGGGGGATCGCGGGGGGTGCTACATGATCATGGATGCCAATGCGGCTGAAAACACCCCAGAGTACAGCGCAGGGACTCGACTGCCCCATTGGCTCCTTCCACGCACGCTAGTCTCCAAGGCAGAGCTCGGCAAGATGCGCCCAGACCTACTCATCATTCCCACAATCCCCTCACACGGGAGGTGAACGCTGAACGTGCCCACCACAGCAGAAGGCCGACACCGGCACACAGTGTACATAGTGGAGCTGGGATACACCCACGACACGCGACACGAGGAAAAGACCCACGAAAAAGCTGAACAACACACACGCCTAGCTGAGCTCCTGACCCTGGCGGGATGGCAAGTTCAGTACACGCGCAAGAGGCCCTCTCCCTGGAGTGGGCGGGTCCATTAGTGCCGTCCCAGACCTACTGCGCGCCCTGGGGGTTCGTGGACCCGCAGTAGCAAAGTGCTGTAACCGGTTGCACGCTCACACGCTCACAACCGGTCTTGCCATTGTGTGCTGTCGAAGGGAGCTGGAGCGCTCCACCCACCCGAGGCGGCAACCCCGCCCGGGGGAGCCCCCTCCCTAAGACTCACACGCTCCCCAATCCTCTTGAAGGGCGAGTCAGGGCCCACCATATGGGACCTGCCAGCCCTTCCCTACGGTGGCTGGGGGCCACCGGGGCTAGCCCCTGGTGCAACACACCCCACCTCCTTAACTCACGCCGCTGGCGCATCGCCGCGCGCGTAACTATTATTATTATTGGGCGGGCGGAGAAGATGGTGGACAGCAGCACAGGGCAGCCGCTCATGACCGCGGGCGTTGCCAAGCAGCTGCAGTCCATGTGCCAGCTGGCGAAGGAGGGCCTGCTGAGCGGTAAGCAGCAGTGGTAGGGGGGCAAGGTGTCAACCCTGGCTTGGATGCGTGCACTCTATTCTGTAACCATGTACCTCCTGCCGCAATTTACTGCAGACCCGCCAGACCGCACCATGCACGTCAACGTGGAGGCCGCCGGCAAGCCGCCCAAGTGGGTTACGCTGCGTGGCACCAGCGCCCTGGAGGGCTTCCACAAGCATTTCCACGACCTGCTCGTGGGCGGCAAGAACTCCCAGGAGTACAGCGAGTCCATCTTCAAGATCTACATTCACCGCTGGAACCGCAAGCAGTCCTTCAAGCACGACAAGGCGTCATCCTATGGCACCTTCGACTACCCGCTACTGCAGAAGGTCAACGCGGCGGCACGCGCTGCGAAGGTCCCTGCCCCATACCCTGATGCAGAGGTGCCCGAGCCGGAGGTCGAGGAGAAGTTCTTCAGCGAGTGGAACCTGTTGGAAGGTGTGTATCAGGCGGCAACGCACCCTTGAACTAAGCACATGTGGTTGCGGTTGAGTTGAGCTGCGTCTGGTGAGCATGTATGGTCGCGTCTTTTGGTACTGCCACAAGCCACACAGCTGGGAAAGGCACGCCGCGGTTGCCACGCATCCCCCAGCTCATGACCCTGGTTGCGTCTTCCTGGCTTCCTCCGCGTAAACACCCTGTTTGCCTGTTGTTTGTCTGCAGGCCCCCAGGCGCTGGCCCTGCGCGAGGCAGGTGGCTCTGCTGCTGCTGCCAGCACGTCCAGGTTCCGGCTCGTTAGGGCGCTTGACGACGTTGCTGCGCTGAAGCTCAGCCGCTACGTCAAGAAGGGCAGCCCAGCGGACTTCTGCAAGTTCTTCGCCGCGGGCACGGATACCGATGAGGTGGAGGGGCAGCTGCTGATGCAGCTCAAGCAGCACGGGTGGTGGGTGACCTGTGAAGACGACGAGCTGCCGGCCCTGCACAAGATCGAGCTGAGTAAGTCAGGAATTAGAAACCTCTCCAGTAGCACGTTGTCCAGCGTATCACAGCAGCAACCGTGTTTGGACGTTGTATTGAGTACGGTATGGTGTTGGTCTTGTCCAGGTCTGGGTCTTACGTTCTCTGTCTGCCTTGATGCCTTGCCTTGCAGTTGGTGAGGTCACACGGTTCCCATGGGGGATGGTCCGGGGGGACCAGAGCCACGTCCTCCGATCCGCCCCAGGCCTGGGCTTGGGGTCAGCTCTGCTGAGGCTCCCCAACGGCGGCAATGTTGACGATGCCCCATTCGAGCTGCCTCACAGCCTGGCCGTCCTGGGGGGGCTTGGGTTGGAGGTGCTGGACGGCAGCGCCGGCAGCTGCGGCAACCAGGCGGGGCAGGCCCAGCGGCAGGGGCCTCCAGGCGGCAACATGGCTGCAGCAGCGCCGTTGGAGCTGCTGACCGGCCTGGGTGGCCAGGCGGGGCCAGGGCCGGGGCCTCCTCCAGGCGGCATCGCGGCTGCAGCAGCGCCGTTGGGGCTGCTTACCGGCCTGTGTGGCCAGGCGGGGCAGGAGCCGGGGCCTCCAGGCAGCAACGCGTCTGCAGCCGCGCAGTTGGGGCTGCTGACCGGCCTGCGTGGCCAGGTGGGGCCAGGGCCGGGGCCTCCAGGCGGCATCGCGGCTGCAGCAGCGCAGTTGGAGCTGCTGACCGACCTGCGCGGCCAGGCGGGGCAGGAGCCGGGGCCTCCAGGCAGCAACGCGTCTGCAGCCGCGCAGTTGGGGCTGCTGACCGGCCTGCGTGGCCAGGTGGGGCCAGGGCCGGGGCCTCCAGGCGCATCGCTGCTGCAGCAGCAGTTGGAGCTGCTGACCGACCTGCGCGGCCAGGCGGGGCAGGAGCCGGGGCCTCCGGGCAGCAACGCGTCTGCAGCCGCGCAGTTGGGGCTGCTGACCGGCCTGCGTGGCCAGGTGGGGCCAGGGCCGGGGCCTCCAGGCGGCATCGCGGCTGCAGCAGCGCAGTTGGAGCTGCTGACCGACCTGCGCGGCCAGGCGGGGCAGGAGCCGGGGCCTCCGGGCAGCAACGCCCAGCAGTTGGGGCTGCTGACCGGCCTGGGTGGCCAGGCGGGGCAGGCGCAGCAGCAGGGACCTCTGGGCGGCAACATGGCTGCAGCAGCACTGTCGGGGCTGCTGACCGGCCTGGGCGGCCAGGCGGGGCCAGGGCCGGGGCCTCCAGGCGGCATCACGGCTGCAGCAGCACCTTCGGGGCTGCTGACCGGCCTGGGTGGCCAGGCGGGGCAGGGGCCGGGGCCTCCGGGCGGCATCACGGCTGCAGCAGCGCCTTCGGGGCTGCTGACCGGCCTGGGTGGCCAGGCGTGGCAGGGGCAGGGGCCTTCAGGCAGTGCTGGTGTGCCCGTCCCGACACCTGGTGCTGTGGCGCACAGAGAAACAGTGGGCGTGTTGCCTGCTGGTGCAGCGCGTCCTCCGGTGAGCTTGGGGCCCCGCCGGTTGACAGCATTCACACAGCGCAACAAGCGCGGGGCATCCCGATGCCTAACACTGGCTGACAGCATGCGCGACATATGCTCTAACGCGGAGAAGCAGCTCTTCTGGGAGCTGCACGGGCAGTACGCGAGGGGCAGCAGGACAGACTGGGCGGGCATGACCCAGGCTTGGAACGCTCGGGTATTGGTGGAGACGCGCGAGGGCCGTGGTGCAGGGCTGTACCTGAAGCAGGAGAGGCACCTGAAGAAGTACGCAAATGAGTCCCTGAAGCAAATTACCGAGAGAGACAGCCTTGCACTGCTGCAGTTTGTCGGCCTGCAGCCCAGCATAGTGGGCCCCTCACCGTCCGAGGCTGTTATGCACGCACTCTCTAATATTTTCACGGCCCCTACACGTCCGTCTGCACAGGAGGCAGCAACAGCCTCGGCGTGGGGCTGGCGGGCGGCAGCGGGCTGGGCGCGGGGCAGGCCGGCGGCAACGGACCAGGCGTGGGGCAGGCGAGCGGTGACGAGTTTGGCATAGAGCTGGCGGGCAGCAACAGCCTTGGCGTGGGGCTGGCGGGCGGAAGCGGGCTGGGCGCGGGGCAGGCCGGCGGCAACGGACCAGGCGTGGGGCAGGCGAGCGGTGACGAGTCTGGCATGGAGCTGGCGGGCGGCAACGGGCAGGGCGTGGGACAGGTAACCGGCAATGGGCCGGACACGAGGGGTGGAAGCGCTGCAGGCGCCCTGGCTAGCTTGCGGTTTGCAGGTGCACCTGCCCTTCCGGTGCCAAAGCGCAGCCGGGCGACTGCCACGGTCCTGGCTGGTCAGAAGCCTGGCGCAGGGCAGGGTGGGAAGGATATTGCGAAGTCCTGCAGAAAATGCGGTGTCCTGATCCGGGACAAATGCAAGCACGTTTTGGAGAGGCTGGCCAAAAGCAGAAGACGGGCGAAAGTGAGCGAGACTGGTTGTTTAGATCCCCGTGTGATCCCAGCTGTTCTGTTGTTGTGCGCATCACGCGTCGCTGCCTGTTATGAATGGGGGATTTGCATCACAGAAGTGTGCACACCAGTGCACCGCCAAGTAGGCGTGGCTTCACTGCTGTGTAGGTCTGATGTCAAGATACGAGGGCATATAAACACAGCCCTGCCCTGCTTGTGACATGGATCTTGCCTCTTTCCCTGCCTTTGGCGCTTGGGCCCCCTTCTTGGGTCCAGGTGCTCTTAGCATACTGCATGGCAGCAACCACACAGCCCTGCCCTGCTTGTGCCTTGGCCACTTGGCTCGCAGGGAGTCCAGCCACAAGCGTACCAGTATTACAATTGGCATTCATCACAATCCATCAACGGTTCACAATGCCCGTGCACCTTTGAAGTACAGCCGTGCACATACACACGCTCACACGCTCGTCTTCCGTTGCCAGCAGTACTCAGCTAATACACACATCCTTATAAGCAGCCACGGGGACGGGCAAGCCCGCCAGGTACCCCTACGCCAACGACCAGGGCAGACACGGACGTTGGGGTTGTTCGTTGTTGTGTGTGTGCACCGCGACAAGCAACGCTGCCATATTTGCTACTGTTGTCGTATTGGGTTTCCCAGGGAAACCCAGTTGCGACGATAACTTCCTTCCCACCCCGTACTAAACTCAATAGTGCTACAGTACCTTAATCATGAGCAGGAGGCAGGGCAGGGCGACACAGCTCTCGTCAGCAGCCACAAGCAACTGCCGTACACCTGAACTGACGACCTGTTGCACATCGTCAAAGCTTGTAGGCCAGGGGGTAAGTGGTGCAACCGACAGGCGTGAAAGCCTATTTACTCAGCGGCACCGCCTGTTTGCTGAAGCCTGCAGGGCTTCCCCATGCTCAGCCCTGCTCAGCCTAACGCTTAGCATTGCACTGGCGCTCGGCAGCCTCATACTGACGCTCTGTGTCACGCAGGCGGGCGTCAAGCATATGCGCCTCGGCCTTGGCATCTCCCAGCAGCTCCATCAGCGACCTCCTGGTGCCCATGCTCGTACAACCACCCACGGAACCTTGGGGCTTCGTCAACAGCCTCAACGGCATACTCAAGAATTTCGATGTTCTGCCTGCTGTAGCGTATGTCGCTCTCCAGCTGGGTCATGCGCAGCTGCAAGCGGACCAGGTAGCGCTCCTCATCAGATGGCTCCATGTAGGTGAAGGTGTCTTCCTGCCACTGCTCCAGGTCAGTATACTTGGACATTGCAACTCGCCGCCTGCAAGTGCGTACGCATAACAACGGTTGAAAGGTACGCTGAGGATATCTTTGCAGCTCTTGCCCGGTTGGTGCCCCTAGCACGAGCAGCAGCATGAGCTGGGCAGGCCCTGCTGCTCCCCTGCCCTCAACAGGCATAGGCCTCAACAGTCGACACGAATGTGCGTTCATGATTTACCTGTAAAAGGTTTTACGTCCAGACTTGAAGACGCCGTGTAGCCTCCGCGACAAGTGAGAGGCGTGCCAGCAATCGCGCAGCGAGCGTTTCCGGACTGTCCCACAATCGTACGTTGCGCAAAGTGTATGCGGCTCTGGGAAAGAGAGCACTGCGCTGCATTTCCTTGTATGTCCGCGCATGGTATCCGTATTGGCCCATGTCTCTGACGCCTTCCCCTCGCCAGGCCACCAAGTCCAACACGCATGTAAGCATGTCCGATACTATATGCAGCACCCACGCGCGTGAGGAGCCCACGGCTGAGTGTCATTATGTAATTAGCTCCTCCAGGTCGGAGACCAGCGGAAATTAGCGCAGCAAAACTGTAATTCCGTAAATTTCGCGGCGGCCTACGGCCGCCGTGATCACCCCATAGCCCATAGTTGCAATTAGAGAGCATGAAAACACCCCATAATTTGCGCAATTTGCCGGGTCCGGTCCATATGTATGGCCATGGGTCGCGATTCCAAATTCGGCCCGTCCGACGCGCCCAAGTCCATCCAACTGAGCCGCGAGGTGCTCTTTCAAACAAGTAAACATTGCTCCAATGGCATTACACGCTTTCCTCTTTGCCCGTCCCACGGCTCTTCCAACTCGCAGCAGGTGCAAGACATCCGCTGCTTGAAGCGAGCGCGATGTACTCAGTAGGTTGATGATTCATAAAACGCTTCCTCATTTCATGACAGACATTACCAATGGAATTTGGTCGGTTGCAGGTCCGTCCTTCGGGGCAGGACGGCCCCGCGCACGTTTCGGTCCGTGCCACGCTCGCCTGGCAACAGGCACAATCTGCACTGACATCGTAGGATTGTCACATCACGTCTTTCCCACTGCTCATCAGGGCATCAGTGCAGCGCTCGACTGACAGGTCCCAGCTGCTGCTGCTTGCGGTGCTGCAGGGGCCCCCATCCACCACATCTTTGCAGCCTCTGCCTTGCTCGCTCAGAACACTACTGTCCTTCATGGGAGCACATTTGTATCAGCTTTCAAGGGGGGTTGGGGCATGCTCCAGACGTACTCTAGCTGCTGCTGACTGCTTGCTGCACCACTGACACATTTACACACCACCACCTACCCCTCCCAGCTAGCTATGCAATGCTGATTTATTTCTGGTACCGGACTTGTTTTAGAATGTGCATGTCACAAGCTCACCCTGCACATTTTCACGTATACAGCACCGTGTGTGCAGGGCATGGCTGGCATGGCAGTGGTTGCACTCGGAGGACATGTACCTGAGCCCACGCACATAATAGTGCCCCTGCCTTACCTGCCGGCCCTGCCTGCCCTGCGCTGCCATGGCATATGTGCACATGTAGACTTCTTGCTGATAACTCTAGGTGCCATACAGTGCCAGACAAGCATAACAACGGCTGCAGGTGCACAGTTCTGTTGATTGGGTCTGCACACTCACTTTAATAACCACCTCTGCCTAGTGCGTGTACCTGTCAGTGCCATAACATACCTGCACATGTTGACCAACTCTGGGTGCCATACAGTGCAAGACAAGCATAACAATGGCTGCAGGTGCGAAATCCTGCTGACTAGGTCTGCACACACAGTTGAACACCTTGGCCTCATGTACCTGTCAGTGCCACCATCCTGCATGGTTGTCATTCAACCACACAGCATCATGCTTAATGGTTTTAAAGACTCAACGTTTGTTACAACAGCATCATCACTGGGGGGGTCGACAGGGGGGTTGGCCCCCCTGTCCCAGGAGGGGGGTCCAGGGGGGCACAGCCCCCCTGGGGGACCCCTTCCGGAGGATGGGATGCCACCATTATCGCGGGGGCTTTGGATTTATTATTGTTGTTATTATTATTATTATTATTATTATTATTATTATTGCCCCCGCCCTTATATGCTCCGTGGCATGTTTTGGTCACACTCTCACTCTACCGCCCCGAAACCACGCTGTTCTCGCGTTTCCTGACCTCGGCGACCAGCCCATTGAATCAGGTCGCAGTGCTCGTCACTACAGATCTGTAGTCGTTTGCGGAATTGGAAGAGGCGCCCGCAAGAGGGCGCGCGGCCGCGCGAAAGTGGCGACGCGCCCAGCGACGCGCCCAGCGCGCGCTGGTCACTTCGTCGAGATCAACAAATGGCAGCAAGACGCAAACAATAAGAACACAATGCTCGCACTTTTCGAGCAGCGCCGCGCGCGTCAGCTCCGCGTGCAGCAAATGCAGCGTTCAAACGTCTATCGAGTTTCACAAACAGCAAAGATAAGGCGAGGCGCATTAAGTACATTATTATTGTTATTATATTACTATATAGCAAATGGTGTACTGGGCTTTTGGGTCGCCCGCGCACGTGACGACGAGGAGCAAACTGCGAAATGCGCGTCACAGCTGTTGTGCAATAAATAGAAGCAGACGTGTGCACAACAAGCAGCTAACAAATGACATGTACACATGGGCATGTCGCCCGGAGCTTCCCACTGGCTATTAGTATTACGCGCGAAAACGGTGTCGCGACCTCTCCTGTTCAACAACAACGAACTACACGTGCATAAATATGAACAAACATCACATGTGCATTCATACAGCATGGTCTACAGGCCGCCGGCACAAGAACTCGTCACGTTTTACTCGCGATTTCGCGAAAGCCAGCTCCCTACCATCACCCACCACTTGCAGCAAACGCAGATAGCATGACAATAAACTTGCAGTGCAGCTCTTACGGTTTCCTGTCTCTAACTCGAGTTTCGCGACTTTGCAGGAGTGCGCATCACTGTCCAATCACTGTCCAATGCTCAACCTATGTAAAGGCTGCCATGCTGCCTACAAACTCCACTCTTGTCTGCTTTGGGCCCTGGGGACCCTGCTGGGACACCCACCCTGCCCAGCACTGTCAATACTTCCTCTTCTGAGGCAATTGCTATGTGTACATACCAGGATGTATGAGGCATCATAGGCATGGTGTAGGGTAGCTGCTGCTCCCATGTGCCCTGCTGGGAAGGTAGACATCTTCCCAGCAGGTGTCTGCTATGTGCGGTAGGTGCAGCAGGCAGGGGGCCTCCCCTGCATATTTACTGGGACCTCTACAAGTAAGCTGCTCAGCATCACACTCTCTTCAATCAGCAGCTTCCCTACCATGGTACATTGCCCGGAGCTTCCCGCTTCCAAGCAGGTGTCTGCTGTTTGTGGTAGGTGCAGTCGTGTGAATGCTCTGCAGGCAGGGGACTCCCCTGCATACTGGCTGGGACACTGCGCTTACAGGCATGCTGCTCACACACTCCTCATTCAGCACTTCCTTAGTCCTTACCTGCAACAGCAGTCCTGGCACAGCTGTCACACCATCGTACTTGGGCTGCCCAATGCACACCACTGCACCTGCTTGTCACCCTGGCTTGGCTGGGGAAACTGACCCACCTGCTCTTACCAGCTGCATGCCTGCTGATTGCCACCTCTCCCACTCCAGCTACTTTGGCGTGAGCCTTCCATGTACATGTATCTGATGTTAGAAACACACCAGGCATGGTGTGTAGTACTTCCTGCTCTTTTGCCTTTGTTTGCTACCTGCTTGCATACCAGTATGCCGTGTCTGTTCTTTATTTGGCACACATAGGGGACTCCCCCCTCTGGCCTGTGACACTCTGCCTACACTTCACCTCCTTGCACCCATCTCATCAGTCAACAACTTTCCTTCCCGTAACTACATTCTCAAGACAATTGACAACCCATCATGGCTGTGCTGCTCAATGCACACTGCTGGGCCTCCTTGCACAATGTGCAAAGCAACATGACAGCATGCAGCATGACTTATGTCAAGGCATCTGCCATACACTGCTCACAGATTGCCTCATTGGCTACTGGTGATAATTGCCATGCATGCATAATTGCCATTGGCTACTACATTAACACACACCAGTGGAAGCACTCTGTACCATGAATGGTACAGCTGCAGCCGGCCCACCTCAAGATAGTGTGCAATCAGCATACTTCACTTCCTGCCTTTACATCTCACCATACTCTGCCTTGACCTTACCTTTGCATTATACTGTCAGCAACCATGTTTCAATTGACCACCATGGCAGCAGTATGCACGTGATTTTTGGGGGGTCAACAGGGGGGCGCCCCCCCGTTCTTTTAGGGGGGGTCCAGGGGGGCACAGCCCCCCTGGGGGAGCCCTTCCGGAGGATCATTCATATTTGTCTTTAAATAATATTCTGTAGGTAGGTGGGGCGGGGGCTAGGAATTTATTATTATTGTTATTATGTCAGCAACCATGTTTCAATTGACCACCATGGCAGCAGTATGCACGTGATTTTTGGGGGGTCAACAGGGGCGCCCCGCTCTTTAGGGGGTCCAGGGGGGCACAGCCCCCCTGGGGGAGCCCTTCCGGAGGATCATTCATATTTGTCTTTAAATAATATTCTGTAGGTAGGTGGGGCGGGGGCTAGGAATTTATTATTATTGTTATTATTGGCCTGGCTGGGGCGCCGGCAGGGTGCCCCAGTCGTACTCCCGCTGCAAGCACCCAGGCTCCCGGAAGTCGCTCAGCAGCAGCTCCCCGCAGTTGGCCGCCCGGATGGTGGTGGCCCACATCAGCAGCAGCAACGCCCTGTCCCGCATGAGCACCAGCGCCTTGGCGCTGCCGCCAGGGGCCTCAGTGATCGCCCGCGAAAGGTAGGCCGCCACAGTCCGCATGGTGCTCTCGGTCATAGGCACAGTCCCCACAGGAGACCGCCCCTCAGCAGCTGCCTGCCGTGTGTAGCCCGATAGGTACCCGCAGGTACCCGGATACGTACACGGAGGTGCACGGGTTGCCCGTGCCCCGCTGCTCGTCGTACGGAGCTCCCCGGCCCACCTGCCGGAAGAAGGTAGAAAGAGCGGACGCAGCACCCTCCAGAGTGGACGGGGCCACCGGTCCGCCCCCACGCGCCTGGTGTGTCTGAGGCCACATACACCCGCGCAAGGTACACCAGCACGTCATCCGCAGTGCATGTGTACACATCCCCAGGTGGCTGCAACACTTGCAGCCACGCGCTGAACTCAGCGTCGGCGCTGTCCACCCGCTTGCCGCCGTCGGCCCATTGGGCTTGGGACACGGAGTACACCTGCGCCAGCCCAGCAGCGTACTCGGCGGTATTCCGCCCCCGCACACCACCGTCGCCCTGAGGTGCTGCTGCGGCAGCTGCGGCAGCAGCCTGCTGAGCGCGAACACGCCCCAGCAGCGGCCAAATCTCCGCATTCCCAGAGAACCCCACACCCGCGGAACCGCCTGCCGTGTTCGGGCCGGCAGGCCCCGCCCCCCACAGGGGGCGGCGGCCCCGAGGGAGGAGACCACAGCAGCACCGGCCCTGCCAGCTCGGAGATAAGCCCCGTGGTGCCCAGGATACCCCCAGCCCCGCCCAAGGGCCAGATTGCCTGCCCTAGCGGCCCTGCCAGCGTTCCCGCAATGCCCCACGCACGATGCCGCCACACCAGCAGGAAGCACCCTTGGCTCCGCAGCCACACCTGCCACGTCCCTGTAAACGGCAGGCAGCTCCGCCAAAGCCACGCCATAGTTCAACCCTGGCAGTGGCGGCCCTCCCGCCTCAGAGGCTTGCGCTCTTGAAGCTGGTCCAACCCCCACGCCAGTAACCTCCATCCGGGCCGGGCCGGCAGGGCCTGCGCCAGACGTCTCCAGCGCAGGGACACGTGCTGCCCCGCTGCCCGATGGCACTGGCCCATAGGCACGGGGGAGGATAATAGCCCGATTGCATCCCACCTCTTGCAACCGTGGGTCGCGGAGTCCCTGCGTAGGCGTCAGATCGCACTCTTGTCAATGAACCCTACCATCTACGGCTCTTCCATCCTTTACATACAGCTCATATGTTGCGAGTACTTACTCGTCGCGCGAGGGCCCAGGCGTCGAACGTGGCCTTTGCAGCAGCATCCGCCACATTCTCGGGACAGGACATTGTGGCTTGCTTGGCCGCTAAGCAACGAGCAACCAAGTCCTCCCACTGCTCCGAAACCTGTTGTACTCTACGTCTACATATATTCCACGCGCCTCGCGCGGGATGGCTAAGGCATTTCTGATAGAGCAAACAGGCGTTAACCAACCCGCACGATGCACGTGTGGTGCCACACTAGAATAACGAGTGTACGACAGGCTCAGAGAACTGAAACACTAGCGGCCAGCTGGAGTCCGCATAAGACTACTAGAGATTGGGTCTCAATTTCATGTAAAAGCGGTCAGCTGCAATTGTGCAAAGTTGGTGTAGTACAAGTGCAGCTTTTCCAAAAGCGTACTGCTAACAGCAGGGGCGCGGGGGGTCTCCCCGCCCCTGGTCTTCAGCCATGCTCGGCCGCCTCCAAGGCTGTGTGCCGTGCCATGCAAGAGGAAGGGTTGCCAACGCAGGCCAGCAACAGGCCAGCACATGGTAATGCCAAGGGCACGCGGTTGCTTAAGCCTTGAGGGACCACCCGTCGCTTGCTAAGCTGCTCCTGACCTTCTGCCCCTGCCGGTACGCCAGATACAGTACCGCCAGACAGCGACCCTGTCCACCTGCCCTCTCAGTGGACGCCAGTCATCCTGCGCGTTGCCGTCTGTGTTTCAGCACCAACCATCAGTGCGACCGGGTGCCTGGCAAAACACTCATAAGCCACCGCCCCACTTCAGGCCCAATCACACGCACACAGCACAAGGATGCCACCCGGCACGCGCACCAAGCTCAACACCTATCAATATTAACGACTCGTGCACCATTTTGTACTAAGATTCACTGTCCACTTTGACACGGCGCCATGCGAGGTCAGCTGGCCGCTCCCATGTGGCCTCCCGGGTGATCTGGTTGTAGTACGGCCGGCGAGCCTCCGCGGACCAGCTCTGTTCAGAATAAACAAGGCAAGGCACAGTGTGGGAGTTGATCATCATATCTTTGGGGTCCATATGGTTAGGCCCATGCTATAAAGTTGCCCCTGCAGTGCGCTGTTCCAGCACAGCATCGTGGGGCAACAACAATCGTCCGAGCTGTTAGGTGTCCGCGACCTACAACCCCAAGTGCCGACCCTTCCATGACACCTACGCAACCACCCGTCTGTCCGTGCGGGCCGGGAGCGCACCGAGCCAGCTCGCAACATCCCACGACCCGTGCATCTTCTCAGCGACCATGTAGCTGTCAGCCCTTGCCCCGTTCTATAACCTCACTCGTGCTGACGCAACACTGCTGCGGGATCAGCCTTGCGGTCTTATTCACCTCGCCCCGCATTCTTCCACGCCGCTGGGTGTAGACCAGGTGAAAGCCAACGGGCAATTGAGGGCCGGTATGCACCTCGCCGCCGGGCGGCAGGCAGGATGGCTTATCACCCTCGCGCACGACCCCCTTGTCCTCATCTAGCAACCCAGACCCTACCTGCTAAGGTACACCCTACCCGGAGCGCACCTCTATCCACACGTAATCCTCCCGGTTGGGTTCATGTAAATGCCGCTCACCGTTCGGGGAGAGCCAGTACTGAAGACGGCGCAGGCACAAGGGTGGGACAGGGTGAGGTGGCATTGGCAGTTTGGCGCCCTGGTGCTGTACACAACCAAATGCAGAGGAGGCCCTTCCCGCAGTTTGCAGGTGGTGCAACCCGTCCTTGTTTAATATGCGATGTCTGCTGCCGTGAGAGCAAGAGCGCCGGCCCGCTGTGCCTCATTATGGCGATTGCTGGGCGCCAATCACGCCCGAGTCTGGGCGCGGTACGCATGTTGGCCTTGTGCAAAATCGCCTTTTTACGTACACAAGGGCTTGATATTCATGCGGCTGTCCATTTCACATTGGCAACCCTGAGGGTGAGCCATAACCTAAGGGGATCAGGCGGTCACCACGCTTGCCCAGGAGAGCCCCCGCACGGCGCCCCTGATTGCAGCCCCCCATGGTGCACCCATCCTGCATCCTCCAAGCGGTACTGGCAGCCAGAACATGGCATGAAAGCATCCTGGCTACAGCAGGGCCGTTACGGCATACTCTCGTATGCGCAAGAGTTGCGGCTCCTGCGCCCACCATCCAGACCGCCCTCCCTCACCACGCTCCCCAACCCCTGCTCCCTTGCCCTCCATTGTGGCTGCATCCTCGTGATCCGCTGGTAACGCACCCACTCGCCAGCTTCGTCCAGGCACGGCACATTCCCAGGGTCTTCCACTTGCACAGCTCCAGTCACCTAGCATGATGGTAGAGGAGGTTGGTGCCTGCTTGGGGTGCCCAGTGTCCTGAACGAAGTCGCATAGACGAAAGCGATCGCACCTCGTTATAGAAGATGTATCCCGTACTAGACGCCTCGCCATGTTGCGTTGTAGACCAGCGTCATTCTCTTCGGTTCCTCCGGTCACAGAAATACAATTGAGCGCTATTAGTAGGTAATAATAATAATAATAATGTTACGCGGGCATGACCCTGCGTGGTATTAAGGGGGTAGGGCGTTTGTACGCGTCTACCACCGTGGGCGGAAAGGGGGGGAGGTTGAGGGATTACGGGGGGAGGGGGGGTTGGTTACGGGGGCCACCGGCCTCATGGTGCCGGCGCATCTTGACGATGCGGTGCAGCCAGGAGACAGCATGGTGGTGGAGGTTATCGCAGCATGCATTGGCGCGTCTGGCTGGGACACTGAGTTCACGGAGGAGGGGGGCCAGGTCGTTGCGAATGGTGCCCCCCACCCCAAGGGTGATAGCCTCCCTGCGGGTGTATTGCACTTCCCATCCTGCTTCGGCCAGCAGGGTGGCGAGTTCTGCGTGCTGCGCTAGTTTTTCCGCAATTTTCTCCTTGTGTCGCAGGTCGCCTGTATAGCCGACCTCAAGGATGTAGACTTTGTGGCCTGGGGGGTCGCCCCGCATGCGTGCTGCCAGCCACCTGGGGCACTTGGCTTGGGTAGGCGTGAGGGTGGGAATCCAAAGGATGTCAGGGCGGAATTTTTCCAGCTTGTCAGGTGCCACGGAGGGTAGCAGCCATTGTGGGAGACGGGTGCCTGTCACGTATCCTGGTATGTCGGCGGCTGAGGTCGCGTCCATCAGCATAAAGCCGTGTCCGTTGCGTCCGTGCTGGATGGTCTCTCCAATCAGTTGCACGGCCTCATTGTGTCGCTTGATGTAGCAGCTATGGTAGGGTTCTGCTCTGCAGCCGCCCAGGATGTGTCCTCCTGAGTCAGGCTCTTGTTTGCAGACTGGGCACATGGCCTTGCCGTCGGCGTTGAGGAAGCTGCCCTTCATGGGTCTCTTGTAACGGTGTGCGAGGCCAGCGTGCCACAGTTGCCAGTATCGGTAGTCGAAGACCCGCTTCCAGTGCTTGTGCACACACCCTCTCTGGGTGGTGGCGTTGCTGGCACGGGGGCACAGATCCGGGGCGGCCTCCAGCCAGCAGTCCGTGCTCTTGGTGTTATGACTGTATCCACCAAAGGTGGAGGTGGCCAGTAGGGAGATGATCCCTCGGTTGAGGTCGTTGGCTTGCCGGTTGGTGCTGCTTTGGTGTGGCCACCAGATCTTACCGTACGGCTCATTGTCCGCAGGGCAGGCGCAGTCGGGGGCAATTTCCCCCTTAGAGACAGCGGTGGCCCATCGGTCCGCCTCTTCGTTTCCGTAAACGCCGGAGTGGGCTTTCACCTTGAGGAGGTGGGTGGTGCGCCCGTGTACGGCGCGTTGGTGCAGCAGCCCGACAATGAGGCGGAGGAGGTCGCGATGTTTGCTCATGTTAAGCTTATTGGCATTATCAATGTACTTCTTAATTAGGTACAGACTAGCAGCCGAGTCGGAAAGGATATGTACGTTGGGCATACTCCGTTCTTCAGCCATTTCTAGGGCGCGATGTATCGCAGCGAGTTCTGCTCGTGTGATCGTTTGAGTGCAGCCTAGGCCGTTCGGGTCGATACGGCTGACAGTGCCACAATGGGCGACGTAGACCGCGGCGCCCAGCTGCGCGGCGCCGTTGTCGCCTTCAACCTTGCTACCGTCAGTGTACAGGCAAGTACTTGTCTCAAAGCGGAGGGCTTGGGTTGCGGGGTATGACTCTGGCAGGTCGGCGAGGCAGGGCTCGGCGGCCCCGGCGGTGCGGTGCCACGTCGGGTGGGGAGGGGGGGCAGTGGGGCGGTGCTGCACACGCTTGAACTGCCGGCGGGCCCATCGAGAATCCTTCGCCGGGTCAGCTTCAGGGCCTGTCGCGGTTGGGTAGCCCTCGTCATAGCGGCCAGAGAGGGACTTTAGTGCGCTGGTGAGGCGGGGAAATACCTGTGTGTGGTACAGGGCAGCCCCAGAGGTGTTTGTGACCGCGAGGAGGTTGTACGCATTGGCGCCGCTGCCGCGTGAGTGCGACTTTGTGCCATCACCAGCAACCATCGTCACGAAGGGGTGAGTGCAGGGTAGGTACGCTGCGCAGTGCACCCTGTTGGGGGAGAGGTACGATAGGTGGCGTGCCCCTGGGCGATGTGGGGCGAGGACCAGGGTAATAGAGGGCGGGGCGTCGTCAGCCTCATGGTCTGCGCTGACGGCAGCCCACGCCAGTGCGTGGCGGCATGCGTCGGGGTCGTGGTTGGGGTGGGCAAAGGACATGCCTTGGAACGGGACGGAGAAGGCGTCCAGGGATGCGCCAAAGCATTCATCCTCAGCGAATGGTGTGTAGTAGCGGTCAGCAAAGAGTCCAGCGTTGAGAGGTGAGGAGAAGCGTTCCGTATACGGTTGGCCAAAGGCGGTGGCAATTAGCTGAGAGCAGAGGGTTGTTGAGCTAACCTCACTCACATCAGTGATGGTATAAGGACCACGTTTGGTGCCTTGCCGGTACCGTTGTAGGAGGCGGGCCACCGCCTCTGGGAATCCACCCCTGAGATTGTACTTAGTGGCCAGCCCAGGGTTGGCCTTCATGGCTTGATCATATCGCATACGGAGGCCATGCAGACGTTCGTGGGTCAGGGACCCTACCCATCGGCCGTCGGGCGTGTAGACATTGGCCAGGTTGTCAACGCCTACCGTCTGTTCCACGCGTGGATCTGTGCAGTGGGTGCCTATTTGGATAGCGTGCACCCGATGGGTGTGGGGCCCGCTAACATCAATGTCCTTATCCGGGTTGCAGGGGATGACATCGATGTGGGTGCTGCGCCTGAGGAGACGCCGGGTGCTCAGTTCATCGGCTTTACTGGCTGGGAGCCAGATGCCCTGCCGTTGGCGTTCGCTGAGGTGGGTGTCTCGGGCAGGTGGGGGTGCGGGGGTGCTGGCTTTGGCGGCTTTCTCTGCTTCATACTCCTTGAGGAGTTGTGGCCAGCTACGGACGATGGTGGAGGCCGGTTCCCATGTCGGTTGCCACTCCACTCGGATCAGCTTGGCACCCCCCAGTTCAGGGGCCAGGGTGCCAGCGGGCTGTGTTTGCGCGGGTTGATACCCCAGCAGCTGGTAGGCGGGGAGCAGACTCTCAAGGATAGTGGTGGGCCGCCATGCAACCTCATAGTATCGCTCGTGTGTGGAGCCAACCGCCCGCTTCTCACCCTGTCGCAGGGGGCGTTGCTGGTTTGTCACCGGGCCGGTCAGGATCTGCATCGCCTCGTCGTACTCGTCGTAGAGCAGGGTACAGAGGCGGTCCGCCATCTGTCTGCGGTCGGCGTGCCTTGAGGACAGAGGTAGGTGGCCCGGGGTGGAGAGCTGCGCACGGGCTGCCTGCCAGGATGACTTGATGCGTGTGCGTGGGCGCTGGAACCCAGCTGGTAGGTAGGCAGATTTAGCATGTGAGCCAAGGCCGGGGACTGCCGCTTTAAGGGCCTTCAAGAAGGCCTCGGACAGCATCAGGGTGTGCACTGCAAGGGCATGCTCGTGGCTATACCGGTCTTGTGGTAGGTTCGGGAGGTGTTCCTTGACCGCGACCCAGCAGGCCCCGTTGGCAAGCGCTGTCCCAGTGCTAGGGATGGCCGTGCGGGTGTTTGCATGAATGCGGGCTTCCTGACGTTGCTTTTTAGTGGGTCGAGGGTGATCTGGCCTAGGGGTGTCGGGGTTATCCATGTCGACATCGTGGGGGGCGGCCTCTTGGTGCCGGGCCTCAGGGGGTGTTCTGGGGCTGCAGCAGGGGGGTTGGGTCCGGGGGCGCGAGGCACCAGCCACCTGGTGAGGCGCTGTTGGGGGTCGGGGCGGGGTAGGGTGTCCTGGTCGAACAGGTGCGCGAGGGGGGACGAGGGGGGGATAGCACGCTGGTGGGCAGGGAGGGGGCTCACTTTGTTATATTTGTGAATCGGGCCCGTGTACACGGTGGGGTCTGCGCTGGTGCTCACGTAGAGGCTGAGGCGGTTGAGAGCACGCTTATGGCGGGCGGTCGCCCCAGGGCTTATCCTGGTCAGGTCGTGTGTGTTGATCAAGTGGTGCACGCCCTCCTGCCTGGCTGCACCCTGTGTCCGCAGGCTGCGGAGATCGAGTCCGAGTTCCGCGAGCGTAATCACGCACTTCCGAGGCAGCCGCTGCTCGGTCTCTTGGTGGCGGGCTTGGGCCGCGGCCAGGAGGCTATGGAGGCTGTTAAGGCGGAGCGAGTCTTTTTGCTCAGGCGGGGCTTCAACGCTGAGGCCATGCTCCCTGGCTAGGGAGAGCATCTTCAGGGTGCTGTAGAAATTGGCCTCACGGCTGAGGGCTTGAGGGGACAGGCTGCCCGCGTAGTTGTACTGCGCACGGAGGAGGGCACGCGTGACCACACCTAGGCGCCCTTCGTCGTTGAGTGCCAGTGCGAAAGCGCGGGTGGCTTTGGCGCACATACCGAGGAGAGACCCAACGCCGAGGCCGTACTGGTTTACTGGCAGGAGGATCGCCCGTGTAGGGAATCCTCCTTTCAGGCCATAGCACTTGCGGGCCGCCTGGGCCACTGCACGATCAATGACTTGGATGTCGGCAGGGGAGAAAGGCATGGCTGCGAGCGCATAGGCCATGGCGGGCTTGAGGCAGAGCTGGATGCTACGTAGCCGCTGGTCCGGTGAGGCCATAGATTGAGCTAGCTGTGTGGTTCTCTCTTTGAGGGCATCAAGGGTGGCTCGGAGCTGGGGCCTCCAGTCGAGGGTCAGGGTAATGTGCACGCCCAGATACTTGAAAGGTTCGGTTGGGGGCAGGTACGGCACCGCTGTGCCTCCGATCTTGATTTTGTCGGCAAGCCGGTGTTTCAGGGTGGAGGGGCATGTTGCCCCTTTCATGCCGCTGCCGGTAGCCCAGGCGGTGTGGTAGAGGGCTCCCGTGACGCGGCATTTGCTATGGTTGACCTGGAGACCTGCCCATTCGGAGAATCGTGCAATTTTGTCGGCTTGGATGGCGAGGTCGGTGGTGCTACTGGTGACAACAGCTAGGTCATCGGCATATGCAGCTGAGCTCAGCGCATGTTGGTCGTTTTCGTGGGCAGACAGGCATCCGTACCGGTATCCACGGCCGCCGGCGTGCAGCCAGCGGAGGAGGGGCTCAATGAAGAGGACAAAGAGTGCTGGGGATAGCGTGTCGCCCTGAATTGTGCCGCGCTCAATAGAGATGTCTGCGGTGAGTCCGTGTTTCAGCGGATGCGGGTGCGCGCGTGTCGGTAGAGATTATGCACCACCCGGATGAGGTCGCTGGGGAGCCCCAGGTCCCACATGACTTGTCATGGTCTATGGTGTTGAACGCGGACGAGAAGTCCACGTACAGGACGTACAGGTCGAGCCCCGAGAGGGCCGCGTCCTCGATGGCGTGTATTAGGTTGAGGAACTGCCTTTCGGTGTTTCGTCCTTGGAGGAAGCCCTCCTGCGCTGTGCTGTACACGTGGATCTGCTCAGCCGTTTGTGTTAGGCAGAGCGTAATGAGGCTGGTCCATAGCTTGTACGTGGTGTTGGCCAGTGCTATGGGGCGCTTGTCTTTGATGCGGAGGCTGTGCTCAGCACCGGGTTTGGGAAGGAGGACAGTGTCGGAGACTGTCCACTCTTCAGGTGTTTCACCTCTTGCCCACATTATGGTGAAGAGGTTGTGTATGTTGCGGAGCATGCTGTCGGGGAGGGCTCGCAGGAGCTCGTTAGGGATTCCGTCGGGGCCGGGGGCCTTGTTGCGGGCAAGGAACTGCACGCACTGCGTGAAGTTGGATGGGTCGGCTACCAAGCGGAGGGTTTCGTGAGAGTCCGGGTGTTGTGTTTGGCGAAGCACGGCGATCGGGGCACCCTCCTCATTCCAGGGTAGGCCCGCCCGCTGTGGGTACGTTGATTTGGGGCGAAGCACGGGTTGCGAAGTTTGGCAAAGTACCCGTGCAGGGCGTCCAGGATACCCTCGCTGGTGTGTACCACTTCGCCGGTGTTTTCGTTTAGCAGTGCCCGGAGGCCTTGCTCCTGCACGCCGTTATGGAAGATGGCCTTGTGGCCCCACTTGGCGTTTTTGGCGAATCGGCGCTGGAACGTCTGACGCCAGCTTAACGGCGTCAGGCGTTGTTGCGTCCTGATGTACGTGTGCAGTTCGTGTTTTAGGGTCTTGCATGTCGCTCGTGCCTCTTCTGTTGCCTCTGCAGTGGGCGGGGGGTGTGCAGGTGGTAGCGGGTCCCTGCCTCTCGGTGCGTTAGGTTGCCGCTGCTGCTGCTGCTGCTGCTGTTGTTGCAGCAGTTGTTGCAGCCTAACCTGCTCGGCACCAAGTCGGGCTGCCATGCGCTTGATAGCTTTGTTGGTTTTTCGGGGGAGGTGCCTCTTCCCCGTCTTGGGCGGCTTTTTCTCATGGTGGCCTATGTAGATAGTGAGAGCTGACGTAAGGGTTTGCATGAGTTTGGCTGCGCAAGCGTTCAGGTCGAGGGATTCAACTTCTGGCGTTTGGCGCAGCGTGTCCATGTGGGCGGCTGCTTGGAGGGCGGGTGTGTCCTCCTGGTTGTTGAGCTGGTCGATTGTGTTCTGTACAGCATGCACGGCTGGTGCGAGCATGTCGGCCAGAGCGGCATTGTCAGCTGCCAGCTGTGCTTCCATGTCAGCGCGGGCCGTGGCGGTTTTGGCGGGCGGGAGGGGTAGGATGACGTCCTGCCATGGGTGGTGTTCTTTCGGCTGTGTGGTTACCGGTAGTGCGTGGTATAGGTGGACGCTGGCCGCGGGAATCAGTGCGGTTAGGCTGTAGTGGTCGTACGAGCCGCCCAGCCAGTCTGGCGACTCGTGCAGGGTGGCGTCGGGATGCTCTCGGAGGTATTGCTTGATGCTTTCGTGGGCTGGCGCGCAGAGGAGGATGTCATCTATGCGGCTGCGGTGGTAGTGCCCGTTGCTTTGCAGTTGGCAGAAGGTGGCAGGCCGTGCGACCGTGGTTGCACACGGCTTGACGGGAGCGGCATGGCTGCCCGCAAGGAACTGCATGTGCCGCCGGTCGGAGGCTGTCAGCTCTTGCGTGCTTCGGTCGATAGCCTGGCACACGGCATTGAAGTCACCTGCTATGATGACATGTGCACGGCCAGACTTAGTTGCATGCTGTAGGGTCTGTTCACAATAGGTGTAGAGGGCGTGTCGTAACTGGAGGTCAGGCATCTCTTGCCCTGATGGGAAGTAGACCCCAATGATGTGCATGGGGATGCTGCCGGGTGGTGAAAGGGTCACATGGCACAGGTGGCCCTGGAGGTTGGTTGGAATGATTGCAGGCTGCATGAAGGCGGGGCTGCCGTACTTGGTGGAGATTGCGACCAGGACCCCGGCTTCCCTTTGAGTGCTGGGTGGGCAATCGGGGTTGGCGGGCTTGGTGCTGCAGAACGTCGTGTAGGCGGGGTTAAGGGCTCTCTTGACGGCACGTGTGCCTTTGGTGCGGCCGTGGCTCAGTTTCGTTTCCGTGAGGACCGCAATGTCTGGCTGTGTGTCCATGAGTTGGTTGGTAGTAACTGCAAGGTTTTGGCCCTCAATGCCACGCACGTTGTGCGTGAACACGCGGAGGTATTTATGGCCTGCTGGCGCTATCGTCTCGGGGGCTGCCTGGTTCGGCGGGGGTGCGGTGTGTTCAATTGCTTCTGCGGGGGTGTCTGGCGTGGGCGCGTTTGCCCGTTGCCTGTTAAAGAAGTCGGATATAGTGCGCGGCTTCTTGGCAGGTTGGGGGTGCATATCGTCGTGTTTGGTTTTGCGCGTGCAGGGCTTGTGTTGCGCACCGGTGGGTGCTGGTCGGGTTGGCGGGTGGGCGCGTCGTTGGGGTCGTGGGGTATGCATGGGTTGTGTGTGTGACTGTGTGTTGGTGGGGAGCAGCAAGGGGGCCCTCGCAGGTGAGGGCGTTGTATTGGGTTGGGTGTTGTGGGTTCGGGTCGTTTTGGGGGTGGGGGATGGGCTGGGGGAGACCAGGTCTATTAGGGGCGGTGTGGGTGCAGTGCCTTGTGCGGCAAGGGCCTGGAATTCGGTGTCTGCTGCCCAGGGGGCAGGGATCTCGGCCATGTCGGTGTGCATAATCGTGGGTGCAGTGGTGAGCCTAATGTAGCGCATGGCGCCGTACACGTGCCGTTGCCAGTCTGCATCGGTGTGCATTGGTGTGGGGTGCACGTTCAGGGAGTCGAGGTGGTACCAGGTACCCTCGTGGAGTTTAACTGCCGTGGCATGGCCAGGCTTCAGTAGGATGAAACCTAGCTCCCGGACATCCGGGGGTAGCAGGGACAGGGCCCCGGCGCGGGTGTGGTGCCTCTGGTCGTTGGTATTGGGCACGGCGATCAGGTCCACAGCAAGGGGGCGTGTGTCCCGTTGCATGGGTGCTGAGGCGGTAGGGTGGTGGGCGAGGTAGTGTTGGACAATCATGGTGGAGAAGTTGCCACGTTGTGGGTGGAACTGTTTTCTCCAGCCCCGGCGCCTATTGTAGGCCCCGGCCCGGTGCAGGGCGGCTTCAACTCTTGTGCAGTACTCAAGCACATGGTATCTGTCAAGCAGGGCTCCTCCGAGGAGGTTGTTAAGAGCATGCACGTGGCAGAAGTCTAGGTGTTGCCTTTCAAAGTACATGGTGTTCGGCGCGGGCTCAGCTGGTGGCCAGGTAATGGGCAGCGGGCCTCGTTTAGGGGTTGGGGTCGCAGGGACTGCCGCTGGGTGCTCACGGTTCGTGCCGCGACCCCGGCGGCGTCGCTCCGGTGCTGTGTGTACCGATGCTGGGCTAGGGCGTTGCTTTGGTTTTTGGGTTGTAGGTGTCGGGGTTGCATCTGTTCTTGTGAGGATGCCGATGTTTAGACTGTCGGCTAGCGTGGGTCGTGCAGTGTGTTGCGCGTCTGTCTCAGTGCGCCAGAGAGGGGTGTCGGGGTAGTACTGCATTGGTGTCGCTTTACCTTGAAAGTGTGTTAGTGTGCTCAACAGCAGGCAGTGCCAGAGTGGGCGCGGATGCCCCGGCATGCTGGTTGTGGCAAAGGCGATGGCGAGCAGGGCGCTGGCGGTGGTGGGATTTGCGGTGGCAAAGGCTGTGGCTGCGTGTGCTATCATGCAAGTGAGCATACGCTGGTGCGTTGTTTTCGCCCATTGGCTCGCTGCCATTATGGAGGTGAGCAGGGTTGCCACCGGGTAGGCTTGGTGGCAAGTGGTGTAGACAACTAAGACTAGAGTCCAGTTGGCGGTTTGTGTACGCAGAGTTTGGTTTAGGTGCCAGTGCCCAAGCCTCATTATCCTGGTTAGGAGTTGAGTCAGGCGTGGGTGCGACAGGATGGAGAGGATGAGGCGCGCTAGGATTGCTGACAGGCGTAGCAGGCGAACTGCAATTGTAAAGTGTTGCTGCAGGCTGACAGCTGCTGCAAGCGGTATACAACTGATGGCTGTTGCAAGAAATAGGTTCACAATAGTTGCGGGGGTTGCCGCCCTACGTGGGAGGCGGGCGTAGGCCGAAACGATGAGCACAGGCAGCATGGCAAACTGAGCAATTACCAGCACTCCCCAGGCCATGTTCAGCAGAGCTCCTGTGTACGAGCCCGACCCGTCTAGTATGCAGAGACCGCGCCAAAGGTCTGCGCCCATCCACGCCAGCAGTCGCACTGTTGTAACTGCACACGTGCGGGGGGCTAGGTATGGCCACGGTACTAGGCGCAGCAGGCCGCCGAAAAGGGTAACTGCCCACCGTGCACACCACAGGTGTCCTTTCCATAAAGCCGGTCCGGTGCAGCCAGTGTACCGTCTTAGGCTAACCCACACGGAGAGCAGCATATGCAGAGCTAATGACATTGTACTTCTGAGCAAGCCCACTTGCATGCACGCGTCGATCAACCGCCTGCAGTCCTGTTGCAGGTCTACGTCTGTCTCAATCCAAGAGGCCAGCGCTAGTACTAGGGCAAACCATGCCATGGCCTTGGTGGGGCCGGTCAGCGTCTCCAGGCTCAGCCTTCTCTTGTTCTCAGTGCATGCACTGGGTTCGGCACCAGGTGCGCTGGGGGGCCGTAAGGGAGCATTGCGTGTTGTCACCTGCGTGGGCGTGGTCCCGTATGCGGGGCGCATTGTGAGCAGCGGGTTGGCATGTAAATTTAGCTGTCTGGGTGCACAGTGGTTGTATGTTTGTTCCAGCTCTGGCTGGGTACGGTTTAGACCGTGCAGAGGTGGTTTCGGCGCGGCGGGAGTCTCGCGCGTTGATGTTGGAATAGTGCCGGTAGTGAAGCACTGATCGTTGCCATGTTCATTGGCTATAATATCTGCACCATAAGTCTCGCTGCAGTAAGACTCACTGGGGCAATGCCTGTCCTTAATGTGGTATGTCGGCAAATCAAGGGCAGTAGCGTAGAGTGGTGGATCACATCGGTTATCTTTGCATTGGGTTATGCAACGGACTGGCTGTTGCCGGGAGTAAGGCGGAGCCAGCCGCATCGTCGGGGGCTTCGCTGCCAGTTCAGTGCAGCGGCCGTCCTTGATTCGACAGGTGATGTTAGATGTCAGTTGTGTAGTGTAGTCACCATGGTCTGATAGTGTTGGTGTGTTTCGGCGTGTGTCTACAAATGCGACTACATGTTTGTTGCGCATCTTTGGGGATGCTGGTTTCCCCTTTTTGGTCGACGATATGGGCTTCTTGCTATGAACAGGTATTAGGTGCTGCTGTTGGGGCTGTAGGGCCAGCTGTTGCTGGGTTCCTTTCGGCCATCGGCATGGTTCGCCGAGGCTTGGTCCTGTGGCAGGCCGACGGGTGGTGTAGATATGGCAGTTGGCATTTGATATGCCATAGCAGGGGCGCATTGCGCGGGGAGCGAGGGGCCTCTCGGCCTCGGTTGACCAGGTCAATAGATGGAAGCCACGCAGTGCAGCCCTCGCCTGTACCCTACGCTATTAGTAGGTACTTTAGCATGTCCACGTCACGTTGGTCACAACGCACTTTTGCGAGGCTGAAATAAAACGGCCCTGCTGCCAGCCTGAGCTGTCCCGGCTTCCTGGGACACCGCCCGCAGGTGCATGTTGCAAGGCCCAGCCAAAAGGGCGCCTCAAGAGATCTACAGCAGGATTTCTTGAGATCCTCCTGTAAAAAAATCACTCAGCCGGTATGTAGCGACCACATACAGCTGTAAAACAGGCCCCATGTTCAGCCTTGCTACATTCGCCAACGCTCGTTGCCCAGGTTGGGTTCTCCAGTCGATTGAGTAGCGCCATTGCGCTCCCAGCCAGGCTGCTCAACTAGAAACGATGGGCCCCTCCAGCGACGCTGGCCGGGGTGGAGGCTTCCTTGCTTCATTCCTCGAGCTGTTTACGGACGTGTCGGAAAAGTAAGTCAAGCGGGCTGTGCCACGTCCAGCGCACCAGAACGTTTGCACTTGTTCTTGCAGTCTCATGACACGGCCACTGGCGGGTCGACGGCACACTGTTTAAAACGGTTCAGGGGACTGTCCCCTGTTCCTGCCTCGCCTCCGCGCCCTACCCGCCCAGCCTTCCCATACAGCACCTCCCCCATTGCCCCACGTCCCTGCATTTCCCTTCCTCCCCACTTTGAGCCTGCTGTATTCGCCCTCTTAACGCACTCTCAACGCACTCAACCCCTCTGAATCCGTCCAGACCCCTGCTCTCCACCTCAAGCGCCCCCGGCAACCTTCCCCACGCGGGCTCCCGCCTCCCCCGCCTCTCCCCCGCCCGCCGAGCTCCCGCCAGACCTCCTGCGCCTGGTGCTGCGCCGCTGTGACGCCGACACACTCACCGGCGTCGTACCCCAAGTGTGTCGCACGTGGCGCAGCGCAGCGCGCGACCCCTCGCTGTGGGCAGATAGGCTGCCTAAAGAGGTGCAGGTGAGGCGCTGCTGTCATGACCGGCACTGCACCTGGTCATTTCACTGTCACTAGGTGCAGTGGGGTGCAGGTTGATGCCCTGTGCGTGCCGTGTGTCGGTCCCGGGTACCGCGGTCTCATGGCAAGAGTGCCGGCAGGTGCAGGGGAGGTTCCCACGGTGGCATGTGTGGCAAGGGAGTGACCTCACTGTTAGCGGTTAGGTTTGGCTTTGTGCCTCGCGTGGTCGGCACTTGACTTGTAGAGTTCTCTTGTGTTTGTTGCGTCAGTGATCGGGCCAAGCTGGTGCGAAGCCGTGCAAGCGTGCGATAGTACCTGTCTCGCCTGGAGGTCGGTGTTGTGTGAGCCGTTACCCGTTTACGTGAGGTGTTTGGCCTACTTTGTGGCGTGGCCAGCTACCTAGCTCGGCAAGGCGGGTCAGAGGGTCAGCACGGAACGGTGCAGATCGCATCTCTCCTAGCCGTACAGGGGACGCTTACGTCTGGTCCCGAGCAACGCTGGTTGCGTTGCTCGGTTTACTGTGGTCTGTGCCAATACTCCAGAGCTTCACTGTAAGCAACAAGGATAGTGCCTGACTTACTGAACGAGTCCGCAGCCAGCCCCAATTGCGTCAGGGGAACAACTTGCTTTCACCACTTTGTAGTGTAGCCTAGCATGGGACAGCCGACGTCTTCCAAGTAGATAGCAAGGTGAACCGTTGAGTGCCGAGCCTGACAAGGGGCAAGGGCTCTTACGGCCAGTTCTCTGCTGTCTGGGGTTGACGCGCGCATTGCTGCCGAGCATAGCTGCCTTTGTGCGCTGGCTTGAGCGCATCCTGGTGTTTGCGCACCACCAGGACGCTAGGGGATAGGAGGTTACAGCTTGGGAGGTTCAGACTACCGTCATCATCAGCTCTCGGCATCGGCATCCTACTGCTCCGTCCAACGTGCAACCGCACGACGGCAGGCGGGACTTAGCCCGTGCCATTTTGCCCTCCTCACCACAGTAAACCGAGCCTCCCAGCCCCTGGGACCAAGCTGAGGCTGCCGGCGCTCGGGGACGCCTGGGCGCCTCGCTAAGGCCTTTGACCGCGGACCGCCTCCGGAGCTCCAGCTCCTCATCGACTAGCAGCTATATACAAGTGAGATTTTCATCCATGGCCGGCATGGCCTGGATTATGGGGTAGTCGGCTGCATGGGCGCGCGGGGCATGGGCCTCGCGCTGCTGTGGCGCCGAATGGCGTCGTCGTAGGAGTAATTCCCCTGCTGCTGGTCTTCTAGTTCAACGTATGGAGTTTCTTGAGCATCGGGGCTCACATGCCCATCATCGCATGAGTCCTGTGGCGTCTTCTTCGTCCGCCGCAATATCGCGCGCATCCGTACAGCCTATTGCAGCGCACATGTCTTCTTTGCTCGCGTTGAGCTACCGCGGCTTCGGCCGGCGTTGAGCTCGCCTTGCTTGGGACCTCTGTCGCGCGCACTCACCGGCCCTTCCCTCCCCCTTCGCCTCCCTCTCCCTCCCTCCCCGTGGCGCAGCACCTCTGCTCCCTCCCGCTGGCATGGGCGTCATGGACAGCGTGCATGCTGTCTTCGGCGGCCAGTACGAGGCCGCGGTCAGGCTGACGCAGTGGACAGGGCCCGAGGACTACCGCATGAAGATGCACATGGTGTATCGGGAGCTGGTGGGCCGCGCAATCACCTGCCTCCTGCCCCAGGCTGATCCCCGGAGGGAGCTGGTTTCAAGTCATCCTCCTGCCCTAAGCGACCTTGCTCGCCGCACGGCGCGGCTGAGCGGGCTGCACACGTACTCGCAGCCCCCTCCCGTCGGCGACGCGGTGTGCAGCGTCTGGTGCTGGCCATCGGAGCAGGTGCTGTTCGACATGGCCCGCGAGGTCTTTTCCGGCGAGCAGTCGCACCACGGGCCCTCTGATCGCGGCAACCCCTATGCCGCGTACGTCCTGCGCCCGAACGGGTACTACGTGTGGAGCCCACGCCTCAGCAACCAGCAGGGGCGGGAAATCATCCTGCAGATCAACGACGCCGCCCTCATCGGGCGCGAGCTGCCGCCTCTCCCTGAGACGGCACCCCGCCGGTTGGGCGACCCCCTCACGGGAGTCCCGCCCCCGCGGGACCTGCCCCCGCCCCAGCCGTGGGAGCTGGCGCAGGCAGGTGGGATTCCCGCCATGCTCAGGGAACGCCTGGAGCGGGTGGAGACGGCCGGCCGGGCGAACCCGCCCCCTTTCGCCCCCAAGGCCCGCATCAGCCTGGACCTTGCGCAGAGGCTCTCGTGGCCTAAGCGTCAGGCGGCGGATGGAGCGGGCCCGGGCAGCACTGGAGCGGGCGGCAACCCCGCAGCGCAGACGGCTGCTCTTCCCCTCCCACCACCACCTCTCCGTCCCAATTCGCCGTCCCGCGCCCAGGAGCAGCCGGATCGTGGTGCGCGCAAGCGCAACCGCAGCCCAGAGGCCTCCGACGACGACCGAGGCAGGCACCGCCGTAGCCCCAGGCGCGACGAGGCTGGCTCGGGCGAGGAGCAGCTGCCTCTGGCGCTGACGTGGCCCGCACAGGCGGAGCAGGGCGTGGAGGAGCAGCGGGCGCAGGAGGAGCAGCCGGAGGCGCAGCTGGACGTCGTGGAGCTGGCCGACAGCTATTTCGACAGCATCTACGAGGGGCATCGCTGGCAGGACGGTGCAGAGCTGGCGGAGGCGCCAGCAGCTCAGGAGGACGGCACGGAGGGGCAGGAGGCGCCAGCAGAGGCGCCGGTTGGCCGTAAGACCCGGCGAGGATGCCGGGCCGGCCGAAACAAGCGCCGGCGCAACCAGGCGGGGCAGGGCCAGCAGCACCAGGGGCATGGCCAAGCTCAGAGGTACGTCGGGGATGGGGAAGCGCAGCATGGCAGCGCGGCCTGGCAGGCTGGCCGCGCGCCCCGGGCCGGGCGCGGACATGGGATGGCAGTACGGCAGCGCGGCCTGGCAGGTTGGCCGCGCGCCTGGTTATGGTGTAGGAGGGGCCCGGTGGAATGAGGAGGCGGCGGAGTACGGCTGCTATGGCATGGAGCAGGCGGCAGCACACCTCGGCGGTCGTGTAACCTCCCCTAGCGCATGGAGGCGCGGGGAGGTGGCACCATGAGTGACATCAGCAGCAGCGTGGAGTCCGTGCCGGGGGCCAGCGAGGCTCCCGGGCCAACGGGCTCCACCCAGTCGGGGTTGAGGCTGCTCAACGCGCCCCGCGCGTGTGCCAAGTACGCGCGGCCCCGTGAAGGCGCTGTAATTAAGTCGCTCTGTGAGACTGGTGTCTTGCCCCCCGCTAAGCGTCGCCACCATGTTGCATCAGCAGCCTCCGCCTCCACTGAGGCTCAGCAACGGCAGGACGCGCCGGCAGAGGGCACGGGCGCACCGAAAGGGGCCCTGCCCATGCTGGCTGCACCTGGCCCTAGTGCGCAGCCTGGACCCATGCCTGAGCCCCAGTCGGCTGCCGCAGCATCTGCGCACGCCTCGACCGTACGGCAGCTGTTCCTGTCAGCGGCACCCCAAGCACCTTTGCCTGTGCCCAGCCACGTGCAGCAGGAATGGACGTGCATGGCTGCCAACCCATTGTTGACGCCTAGGCTGCCGTTGGCCCTACCAGCAGCAGCAGTGCATCCCGTCGCGCCCACAGCCCCCAGCCCTGTCACTGAGCCCGGCCTCGTGGCGCAGCAGCCAAGTCCCAGCGCACCCTGTAGGGGGAACGACGCTCAGCCAGAGGGACCGATGCATGATGAGCCTCAGCAGCGCCCCGAGTCTCCTGTCCTGAGCGCAGCGTACCTGTGCACTGCCCTGCACGCGCTGCAGCTAGGCGCAGGGCCCGGGGGCATGCCCGAGGAGGAGCGGCTGCCACTCCCAGGAGTGCATGCGCCAGCCCCAGATGGCAGCACCGGGCAAGCGGCAGCAAGCCGCGACGACCCGCTTGCCCTGGTGCCACTCCAAACTAACGAACGAAGCCAGCAGCAGGGATGTGCCTACGTTAGCAGCAGTGCGGCGGCTGGGCCCAGCCCCGGCGCCAGCAGCACGACACCGGTTTTCTTGTCGAGGGTAGACCTAGGACTGCTTCGGACCAACCTTGTCCAGCAGCCTCGACACTTCGGCGGCCTGTCTGCAGCAGAGCCGACCAAGGGCGCACACAGCCAAACGCAGGCGGCAGGCCGTACACCCCGCCTTGCAGAGCCGCAGTTTCAGCGGCAAGGGGACCCCGGCGCTAGCACGAGCGCGCCGCGAGAGGTTGCCCCGGATCAGCACCCGCCTGGGCGAGAGGCAGGACGCCCCCGCCGCAGCGCGCGCTGAACCAGACGCAAGGTTGCTCATTGCCAGGCTAGTGGGCCTAGGCAGGAGTGCGGACACCTTGTCCAGCACACCGGCGGACGTGCGCACACCAGCACCCGCCAGAGGCGAGGAGGAGGACGAGTTTGCGACGCCGGCTAGCCACCTGCCGTCGCCCTCGCCACTCCCGCCACCAAAGAGAAGGAGGGCGGAGGAAGAGCCCACAGCAGCAGCAGCGGTGCCACAGCTGCGCTACTGCCCTGCACCAGCACCAGCTAGCCCCATCCTCACCTCCGAATCCGAAGACGAAATGACCCCGCCACCCAAGTTCAAGTTCACGTACAGGGCGCACGCCGACTGCGCGCTGGCTGGCCTACCTACCTGTACAAGGCGGCTAGCGGCTTCCGCAACTGCTCAGCCGACGACATCTGCCTCCGCCTGCTCGGCCCGCTGCACACCGGCGGCACCAGCCACGCCCGCTGGTACGAGGAGGCGAAGCGGCCAATCATCGCCAGCGCACGGCAAGCGTCTACGCCCAACAACCCCACGCCGGAGCAGCTTATCGACGCCTACTTCCTGCACCTGGCACGGCGCTTTGAGGGCGATCGCAGGGCGGCAGCCTCCGAGGAGCTGAAGAGGGCGTGCCAGCGTGGGCGCCCCAGCGACTTCTACAAGCAGCTGGCGGAGCTAATGGAGATGCTGCCCACGCTCAACAAGCACGCGGTGATGGAGATCTTCCTGAGCCGCATCGCCCCCTCGTTGCTGCTCAGCCTGCGCGCCGGCCCGCTTGCGGGCAAGGCAGCCAGGGACTACGCGGGACTGAAGGACCAGGTGCTCGACCACGCTGACACGGTGTGGGAGCTGGACACCGGCTCCTCAGCCACTGCCAAGCTGCGCGCCAAGGAGCTGAAGAAGCTGGCTCGGAAGTACGACAAGGGGGTCACGGAGTCGGAGTCCAGCTCGGGCTCCGAGGCCGAGAGCTCCTCCAGCTCCAGCGAGGAGAGCGACGACAGCCGCTCCCGGCGCCACCGGCGGCGCTCCAAGCCAGCCAGGCGCCCCAGCGACCGGGGGCGCGGCAGGTCGCGAGGGCGCAGCCGTGAGCCCACGCCTCGCCGCGTTCGCTCCAAGAGCCCGGCCGCGCCCCGGGTAGCGGCCGCGACCGTGCTGGAGGTGCCCAAGTGCCAGCTGTGCTCTCAGCCAGGCCACGCTGCAGGTACGTGCCCGCAGTACATCGCCCTAGCCACGGCTAGCCAGGCGCCGCCCAAAGGGGGCACGTCCGGGGGCAGCAGGCCACCGGCCAGGGGCGGTGGTGGGCGCGGCAGCGGAGGCTACGGCGGTGGCTCGGCGGGCAGGGGAGGTGGAGGCAGCGGCGGTGGTCGTGGCGGGGGCTACGGGGGTGGAGGCGGCAGCAGCAGCGGAGGCGGCGGCCGGGGCTATGGGCAGCGCTACTTGGGGCCCCCAGCAGGAGGCGCGCGCTGCGCCATCTGCGACGACGCCAGCCACACGGCGGACACCTGCTACTTCCGCAACCAGGAGACGGCCCCCGACTACTGGAAGCGCATGGCATCCCGCTTCGTTGCGGCCTACCGCAGCGGAGCGCTGTCCAACCTGCTGGCAGCGCCCAACGGCGACAAGCTCGTGGAGGCAGCCTACCAGGTATTGCCCGCGGCCCAGGTCACCGCCATGCTGACGCATTACGGCGAGCTGCCACGGGCCGACGCGCCGGCGCCCGCTCCCTCACCTCCGCACAGGGCGCCAGTGCCCGCCGCGCCGCAGCTGCCGGCGCCGCACCACATGGAGCGGCACCCAGCCCGCATCGCTGCCAGCACGCAGGCGCGCCCGCAGGCACGCCGCTATGAGTACCAGGACGAGTTCTCCGGCGCGGAAACGGAGGAGGGTGAGCTGCCCCGCTACGGCAGGGCAGCGGGCATGGTTAGCGTGGCGGCACTCAAGAGCACAGCGCAGGCGCAGGAGGAGGACCAGCCCAGCTCATTCGAGCTGCTCAAGAAGGAGGCGCGCGCCGCGGCCCGCCTGCGGCAGGCCGCCAGCGCCCACGCCACCCTGAAGTCGCAGCAGCTCCCGCTCGGCTTCGAGGTGAGTGAGGTGCCCAGCGGGCCATACCCGCCGCAGCGCACGTCCAGGGCACGGGGTGAGGGCATGCAGGTTTCAGCCAGCGGCGGTCCTCAGCTGCAGCAGACGGCGCCAGCTGAGCACGTGGTGCGCCTGACCGCGCCCGGTCGGCTGCTGATCGAGCTCAGCGCGCCCAGCGCAGCAGGAGCCACGGAGCCGGATCTGGGGGAGCCGCAGCCCCTCAGGCCAGTCGCAGCCGCAGGAAGGGCACGCGGGGCGAGCAAGCAGGGCAGCATGGACTGGCCCTGGCCCAAGCGGCTGGATGTGGACGACGCGGCCTCCGTGTCCTCCACCACCAGCGACGGCCACGTCAGCCAGTGCAGTTCGCACAGCAGCACCGCCTCCACCACGTTGGGCACCATCACTTCCAGCGGCCTCAGCCACCGCAGCAGCAGTGCTGCACCAGCCGTCACGCATCGCCTTCCATCCGGGCACGTGGTCCGTGTCCTTCAGCCCCAGCCCGGCCTCTTGTCGCTGTCACAAATGACGCCCAAGGCCATGCACAAGGCCCTGCGCACGCGGCCCCAGGCCCGCGCGTACCTGACGCGGCAGGTGGGCATGTTCTACTACCCGGCAGGCGCCATCGGCATCGGCAGGGCGGGCCAGCTCAGGACAGCGCTTGGGGTGAACACCTGCAACCTGCGCGACCCAGCGGCAACCACCAACCTCATCACAGTTGAGGTGGCGCAGGCGTCAGGCATCCCCTTCAAGACCTCCAGCACCACCCTGATCACCTCCCAGGACGCCGACACGGCGGTTATCGGGGAGGTGGTGCTGGACGGCCTGTCGCTGGTTCTCCTGCCTGGGACGCCGCTGGAGTTCAGCGTGCGACTCAAGCAGACCCTGGTGGTGAAGGGAACAGGGCTCTTCGCGCTGCTGATCGGCAACCCGCAGATGCACATGGTTGCCGACGTGCTGGACAGCTACCCGGAGCTGTGCACCCGCGTGCGCCCCAACTGGCTCCTGGCGCCGGACACCTGCTACGAGATCCCGATGGTGGCCGTGCCGGAGGGGGCGCCCGTTTGCGTCCTCAGCCACGTCGCCCGTGCCGCCTGCATGGTGACCGCGGCTGCAGGGAGGCGGGGTGCGCCACCGGAGGACGGCGGCATGCTGCAGCCTTGGAGCCCCACGCAGGCGGAGGAGCAGGCGGACGGCGGCATGCTGCAGTCTTGGAGCCCCACGCAGGCGGAGGATCAGGCGGCAGCCCCAGGCGCCGCTGCGCTGGAGAAGGAGGAGGAGGAGCAGGCGGCAGACCCAGGCGCCGCTGCGTTGGAAAAGGAGGACAAAGAACATGCGGCAGCCCTCGGCGCCGCCACGACGGAACAGGAGGACGGGCGGCAGACAGCCCCCGACGCCGCCACGACGGAACAGGAGGACGGGCGGCAGACAGCCCCCGACGCCGCCACGATGGAACAGGAGGACGAGCGACATACACTCCCCGGCGCAACAACGATGGGGCAGGAGGACGGGTGGCAGCCAGCCCCTGGCGCCGCCGCGATGGGACAGGAGGACGAGCGGCATTTAGTCCCCGGCGCAGCCACGAGGGGACAAGGGGAGAGGCGGCAGATGTTCCCCGGCGCCTCGGCGAGCGGGCCGGAGGGGCAGGCGGCAGCCCTTGGCGCCGCTGCGTTGGAAAAGGAGGACAAAGGACAGGCGGCAGCCCCAGGCGCCGCCGTGATGGAACAGGAGGACGGGTGGCAGCCAGCCCCCGGCGCCGCCGCGATGGGACAGGAGGACGAGCGGCATTCAGTCCCCGACGCAGCCACAACGGGACAAGGGGAGAGGCGGCAGATAGCCCCCGGCGCCCCAGCGAGGGGGCAGGAGGGGCAGGCGGCAGCCCTAGGCGCCGCTGGGACGGAGGAGGATGAAGGACAGGCGGCAGCCCCAGGCGCCGCCGTGATGGAACAGGAGGACGAGCCACAGGCAGCCCCACGCGCCGCCGCAGGAAGTCGGGTGAGGCTGCCCGCAGCGGGACTGGAAGAGCCCAGAGCGGCAGCAAGGGCCGCCTACAACGAGGGGCTGGCCCGCCCGAGGGACCCGGCACGTGCGGTAAGGCTGAGGGTCGACGAGCCACCGCCAGCAGAGGGGCTGCCGGCCGCTATGGAAAGGGACAGGAGGCGGCCAGCTGCAGCCAGGGTGGCCGTGGCCAGGCTCGAAGAGCTCAGGGATGCCCTCATGGCCGCAACAAGGGAGCAGGAGGAGCAGTTGAGGGACCTGCAGGCGGCAACCAGGGAGCAGGCAGCAGCTGCACTCCCTGCGTCGGCCGAGAGGCAGGGGCGGTTCTGGGCTGCCACGCGCTTGCGCGAGGCACGCGCTGCGCGGGAAGAGGAGGAGCTGTCGGCCGCTACACGCGCCAATGCAGAAGTGCTGAGGCAGCAGCTGCAAGCCTTGCGTGCAGCCACGGATGCGCAGGAGGAGCGCCTGGCCTCGGCACGTGCAGCAGCAGCGAGACAGGGCCAGCAGTTGGCGGCTGAACGAGCGGCCGCAGCACTGCGAGGGCTGGCACCGCCATGGACGGACAGGGGCGCGGCGGCCAGGGCAGCCCAGCTGGCGGAAGAGTGGAAGGAGGCGCCGGTGTTCCGGCAGCTGCGGCGGCGCTTCCCGAGGCGCCACCTGGACAAGGCGCCCAGGGCACCACGCCCCTGGAGCAGTGACGATTCCGTCACCTCCTCGGGCTACTCCAGCGAGGAGGCGCCCCTTACCCGGCGTGAGTTCCAGCGGATGCAGGCGGTGGAGCAGAGGCGTGGGGTCCGGTACCCGCGCCTGCTCCTGGCCTTCGCCCCCTGGACCAGAGTGCACACTCGCGAGCCGCCCCTGCTGGACTTCTCGGTGCCCGATGTGCTCAGCAGTGCGCCGTGCACCATGCTCACCCAGAGTGAGCACGTGCTGGCACCGCTGCAGGGCGGCACGCGCTCTACCTGGACTCCAGGCGGCAGCAACCATCCGGAGCGCCGCGCGCCAGTTCCACGCCGACGATGGGGGCTACGACTCCCCAAGCACGGCTGGCACGGACTGCTTGGTGAGGACCGCCAGAGGCGCGATGCTCATCCGCTCCCGCAGCGTCGCGGGGCTGCGCTCAAGGCGGCAGGCCATCCTGCTGCAACGGCCGCGTGAGGACGGAGGAGGGCAGCTGCTGGTGCATCCTGCAGAGGCCCATGTGGTGGATCACCTGGTGTCCAAGGCTCAGGCGGCGTACTACGACGCGCTGCCATGCTGGGCCAGGGGTGAGTGGGAGCAGGCGCAGGCGCGCGTGGACACGCGGCGCACCAACCTGCTGCATTGGGACCTCCCGCTCGGCATGTGCGGGGGAGTGTACATGCAGCGGTCGTGGGGGCAATGGGACGCAGCATACCGGCGCGCCACCGCTGGCTCCGCAGCAGCCGGCGGCGCTGCCGTAGCGGTGTTTATGGAACTGGCCGAGGTGCTCATCATGCTGCACCTGCCACCAGAGGAGGCCATGCGCGGGCGGTACCCCGGGTGCAGCAGCTCTCACGACCTGTGGCTGCTGCTCACCATGCGCCGGAGGGAGCAGGAGGAGGCGGACGAGCAGGGCTACCGCGCCAGGTTGCACTGCGAGGCCCTGGAGCCGCGGGCCATAGTGCGGCACGCGGTCCACGCGGCCTGGTGCTACGTGCAGCAGGGGCGCTACACAAGGTCGGAGGTGCAGCCGCGGCTGCGGAGCGTGGCCAACGCCCTTGGTTTTCACTCCCACCAGGAGTGGTGGGTCCTGCAACGGTACAGGGCCCCCTGGGAGCGGTGCAGCGACCCGGAGCTCTTCACGAGCCCCGTGCTGGCGCCCGCTCGGGTGGTGCTGCTCACGCTCACGAAGAGCCTGGCAACCATCATGCACCAGCACTGCCCCTACGCAAGGCCGCGCCCGGGCACGTCCGCGCAGGTCCTGGACACCCCATTCACGGTGCTCGTGCAGCCCAGGCAGGCGCAGCGCGCCCTCAGGCGGCACGCCGTGCTCCCGGAGTGGCCAGAAGAGCCCCACACCGGGGCTTGGCTGCGCTCAAGCTGGGACCAGCCCCTGCAGCGCGGCGCGCCCAACCGGCCTCCCGATCCGCCATCCCCGCCATCACCCCGACCTCGGCAGCCGGCGCCACCACCACCACCACCACCACCACCGCCACCCATGCCACCGTCACCCCCACAACGGCCGTCATCACCACCACCACCTCCACCACCACCGCCACCTCCGCCACCACCGCCGCCGCCACCGCCACCGCCCAACAACGGAGAGGAGGACGAAGCGGGCGCAAGCACATCTAAGGTGGGTGGGGCAGAGGGCGCTTCGGGGCACGCAGGGGGGCAGGATCAGGGCCAGGCCGCGGGCGGCAGCGCGTGCGCGCCAGCCAATGTGGGCCTGGTCGAGGCCTCAGCGCAGCGGGCGGGTACTGGGCACAGCCAGGCTGACGGCGGCGGCACGCCTGCACCCGCTACGGTGCAGGTGGATGCGCCCGAGTCCGTCCCACTGCAGCAGCAGCCGACAGGTGCGCGGGAGCAGAAAGCGGGGTTGGCGCTGGGCCAGGCTGCAGGCGGCAGCGCGTGCGCGCCAGCCAGGGCGGAGGAGCAAGCGGCTGCACCGGAGCAGCAGCTATCACCGCAGGCCAGGAGTCAGGAGGCGGGGCCCGAGCCCGGCCAAGCCACTGGCGGCGGCGGGCACGCGCCAGCCAGGCAGGATCAGGTGGGGGGCGCATCGCAGCAGTTGGGGCAGCAGCCGGGCCAAGCCGTGGACCTCAGCAGTCTCTCTCCACTCGCTGCAGAGAGGGAGCTTGAGGCCATGTACGACCCGCAGCGGCTTCCGCTGCAAGAGTGGCTGCCGCGGGTGCGTGCATGGCTCCCCTCACGGTTCAGCGAACCGGAGCCACCACCGGCCTGGTGGGACCAGCCCGAGCTGCGCCTTGAGCGCACAGCGCTGCCCATCCCCAGCCATGTGTGTGAGCACTCCACCTTCATTGGGCTCGGCAGCAGGCTGGATCGGGCGGTGCTGGGGGCTCTCCTCGACACCAGGCTGCAACAGGAGGATGCTGCAGCTAGGATGAACGGGTTCGAGGCGCACCGGCGCGAGCTTTACACTCAGGACGTGCATCACGTCTGCGCCCAGGCCCTTGCGGACGCCCTGGTCATGCAGGCACCAGGACCTGGCGCGCCCATCAGCGATGTGGAATATGCACGCCAGCACGCTTGCGTGCGGCTCGAAGTCTACCGAAGGCTAGCCCGGGCCAGGCTGCAGGCCCTGCTGGTGGAGGTCTGGCAGGTGCAGCTGGCTGAGCGGAGAAGCGGCAGCCTCGCGCAGCGGACGGCGCTGGCCATCGAAATCTGGGGAAGCATGTTCTCCCGCCCCACTCCTCTCCAGCAGGCCCTGCTGCCAGGCCCAAGGGCGGCGATCGACCTGTATGTGCGCGCCGGCTTGGCACTGGAGGCACTGCGGGAGCCCCCAGCCAGCAATCCTTCGCTGCAGCGGCTCATGGAGGGACCCTACTATCGCGTGCCAGCCAGCAGCTTCGCGCCGCTGCCGCAGGGACAGCCGGACCCTGTGGAGTTCGACCGCTGCCTCTTCGCGTTCAGAAGGGGCGACCCGATCTACTACTTTGACGCAGAGCCTGGGCTGCTGAGCGACATGGTGGAGGCCTACCAGCAGACAGCCCGCTCCCTGGTCATGGTGACCACGGAGTGCATCCTTCGGCACTCCAAGCCATCACCCTACACGCGTGACCGGTTCAGCCGCCAACTGCTGCGGGCCGCAACAGCGGCGCTGCGCGACGTGGCGGATGCACAGCCCGCGGGTAGCGACCCCGCCCACGATCGGGCTTGGCTGGCACGGGTGTGGCTTCTGTTTGCGCAGTGGGCCTATGCCCTGGTCGACTGGCGCAGGGAGGCGGGCACCAGCACCGCCTATGCCCGCGTGGAGCCCTACGTGGGGAACCGCGCCCTCCACGCCTGGGCGCGTCAGATCTTCATGGCGGTCGTGGAGAGCGAGGAGCAAACGCCCGAGACGGGCGAGCTTGACCTGGCCTTGGCAACGGCCATTGTCAGGTCGGTGGTGCCACGGCCACGCAACCGATGGAGCAAGCCCATGTTCAGAGCATGCACGCTGCGGCGGGGCTACTGGCCCAGTCCCCTTGAGCAGCACCCGAGTGAACACGGCGAAGGAGACGGGCCCGGCGGGCCCGGAGGGCCAGGCGGTGGCCCTGGCCCCGGCGGACCTGGAGGGCCAGGCGGTGGTCCTGGGCCCGGCGGACCAGGAGGGCCAGGCAGCGGCCCTGGGCCTGACGGATCTGGAGGAGGCGGGGCAGGAGGCAGCGGCGCCGCCGGCGGCGGGCAGTCAGGCCGCGGCGGCAGCCCCCCCAGCAAGCGCCCCAGGGGCCCAGAAGGGCATACGCAAGGATCAGGAGGCGGCGGGGAAGGTGCCGGCCAGGGAACAGGAGGCGGCGCTGGGAGCAGCAGCTCGCGCCACGGAGCAGCCGGTCAGGTAATGGGCAGCGGCGCCACCAGCGGCGGGCAGTCAGGCCGCGGTGGCAGCCCCCCAGACACAAGGGCCGCAGCGCCCAAGAAGCTAGGATCCGGCCATGGGACAGGAGGCGGCGCTCGGAGCTACAGCTCGCGCCATGAGACTGCCGGAGAGGAGGGAGCCAGTGCCGCACAGGGCGGCCAGCCGCAGCAGCGCGGCAGCTCAACAGACGGACGGGCCAAAGACGGCCCCATTGGCGGCGGCAGCCAAACCCCACGCAGGGCCGTGCGGGGTGGCGCCAGCAACAGCCAGCAGCGGGCGTTCCCCTGGGATCCGGGCACCAAGCCCGGAGCGGCCGCATCTCCAGGAGGACACGTATCCGCCATGCCTCAGAATGTTGCCAATGGCTGCGTCCAACGCGCCGCCGCAGGTTTACAGCGGGCATGTGCATGGGTTACGGAGGTTGCCCAATCGCTCGCCGCCGCGCCAGCGCGGGCCTTGCGAATCAGCGACCAGGCATCGCTCCAACTTTTTCTCCTGCTCCTCCTGGTCACATGGGCTGCAACGCCCAAAGAGCCCACCGTGACCACGCGCCTGCCCGCTTGGAGGCGTGGTAAGCGGCGCGTTGGCCCCACGCACTGTTCGGGTCGGTGCAGGGGTGCGGCCCAGCGTGCTTGCGAGACTGGAGGCGATCGGCTTAGGCGGCTTTCTGCTCTGGTGTGCCCTCACTGGAGCCCTCGCGCGCGGCATAAAATCGCTGCTCTGCTGGCTCACACAGGCTGTGGCGGGCCTGGTGGCCAGTGTCACCCGCTGCTGCATTCGGCTCACCCTCGCACGGCTGCTGCGGCTGTGCGCAGCCATTGACCGACTGGCGGTCACGGCTGCTGCGCCCCGCATGCGCACCATGCCATGGCGAGTGGGCTGGAAATGGCACAAGGGAGCGGGTGGCAAGCGCAAAACCAGGGCGAGGCGTGGCTATTGGGAGCCGGTTTGCGTCCCTGCTGGCCCCTCCAGGGCTGTTCGGTCTTGGGGACCTCTGGCGTGGCTGCTCACAGCCCTGCTGCTGCTGGGTGGCGCGGCAGCCTCAGGCGCCATGTGCGGACGCGTCATGCCCTCCGGGCTGGAGGCGCACGATGCTCCCCTCATCGGCCCCGCTGCGCTTACCGCCCTGGCCGGCCATGAGCAGCAGCGCGCGCGGGAGGAGATCAGGTGGGCCGGTAGGCCTCCCAGGGCGGCTTGGGGGCTGCCGCCCGAGCAGCACCCGGCGGCTTTTGCAGCTGTGAGCGCGTATTCCCCGGAGTCTGACACCTACGCTGCGGCATACGCGCGTTACCAGAAGGACCCGGATGGCGGCTGGACCTGGGGCTGCAGCAGGCATCTATCGCCTGCGCAGCTAGAGGAGCTGCAAGCAACCGTTCGCGCTCGCAAGGGCACCGCCTTTGCGTACACCACGCGGGAAATGCCCGGCTACCATGGCGGGCAGGGGCCGTTCACCCTCGAGCTCACCAAGAGCGGCCCCATAGCGCAGCCGCCAAGGCGCTACTCGCCGCAGGAGCAGGCCGTCATTGCCGAGAAGACGAAGGAGCTGGTTGAGTCCGGGCTTGCGGAGGAGTACGACGGGCCTACTGTGTGCGTCGTGAACCCCGTGCTTGCTGCCAAGAAGGACGAGCAGACCGGGCAGTGGACCGCAGACGCATGGCGCAGGACTACCGCCCCGTGAACAAGCACACGGCGCATGACAAGTACGGCCTGCATCGCCCGGAGGACATATTTGCCAAGGTCGGCAAGGCTCGCATCTTCAGCAAGCTGGACATGCGGCAGGGGTTTTTGCAGATCCCCATCGCGCCCGAGGACAGGGCGAAAACTGCTTTTTGGTGTGGCAACAAGATCATCGCCTACACCCGCATGCCATACGGGCTAAAGAACGCATCCGCCAAGTTCCAGCGCGTCATGGACTTCGAAATCGCCAAATCTAAGCTGGACCACTGCGCCATTGCGTTCATCGATGATCTGCTCATCTGGAGCGACACACCGGAGGAGCATGTACGGCATGTTGCTGCCGTGCTGGATATGCTGCACGCCTGCGGGCTTCGTGCGCACCCCGACAAGTCCATCTTTGGCGCCGATGTGCTAGAGTACCTGGGCCACAACCTGAGCTCAGAGGGCATCTCGCCCCACCAGGCCAAGGTCTCAGCCATCCTCGCCATGCAGCCGCCACGCTAGTGTCGGAGCTGCGCTCTCACCTGGGCTTCATCAACTACTACCGCTGCTATGTGCCGCACATGAGCGCGATGGCGGCCCGCCAAGCGCGCTGCTCAGGAAGGGCGTGCCCTGGTCATGGGGGCCTGAGCAGCAGGCGGCGTTCGATAGCATTAAGGCCGTGTTTGCTCAGGAGGGCGTGATCCTGCGGCGAATGGACTATTCGCGCCCCTTCATCCTCCACACCGACTTCTCCAACAAGGGCATGGGGGCAGTGCTAGGGCAGCGGGATGACAACGGCAACGAGTACATCTGCGCAGCCATCAGCAGATCGCTGAACGTCCATGAGAAGAATTACTCCAGCTACAAGGGTGAGATGGTGGCGGCCTGTTGGGCAATCCGCACGCTGCGGCATCACCTGCTCGGGGGTCCGCCCTTCGAGCTGGTGACAGACCACCAGCCGCTCACCTACCTCATGACGTCGGAAGGGCTAACCGGGCACTATGCTCGCATGCAGCTCATCCTGCAGGAGTTCAACTTCACCATCCGTCATCGCCCCGGTGCCAAGCACCAGAACGCAGACTCCCTGTCGCGTTCACCCTTGCCCACCACGGAGGACAACAGCGGCGCGCGGTGTGATCACGAGCCAGCGGAGGGCCCGCAGCGTCATGCGCCCGCACGGGAGGCCGCGCCGGCAGGCAGCGCCCCCAGCGGTGTGCAGCTTGGAGTAGGAGGCGGAGGAGGAAGCGCCAAGAGGGCGGCTGCGGTGAGTTGGGCGCTGGGCGGCTCACCGACTGGCGCCTGCGCGTTGGCGGCCGCGGTGGCAGCAGGCGTCAAGCAGCTGCCGGCGTGCCAGGCGGCTCTGGTCAGCAGGGCCAGGGAGCAATTTCTGGCCAACCAGGCAGTGTGCGCAGCCACGGGGGCTGCAGCGCCTGCGCTGGAGAGCCTGCTGCCCAGCTCAGAGGAGTTGCTACGCGGCAACAACGGCTATTGGACGGACAAGGCGGATGCAGAGCCCGCCCACGACCCGCCGAGCGCGAGGCAGCGGCAGGCGGCGCTGCATCAGCGCGCATCAGCTCTGCTTAAGGCTGCCAAACTGGCGCCACAGGGCGGCGGCGTCGGCGGTGTCAGGGGTGGGGCGCAGCTGCCAAGGCGTTTCTTCCGAGCAGCCAAAAGCACGGGGATAACGCTGTTGGAGCCAGTGGGCGGTTGTTGCGCCATGCTTGAGGCCTGCCTCAGGGCTGGGCTTCGCGTGTCGCGGTACCTGCTCACCAGGGACCAGGAGCAGCCGACGGCGTACGTGGCGGAGCGGCTGGCGCTGCTGGCGGGGCTATATGCTCACCAGTTTCCGCCGGAGGCGTTTCGTGACGCCTTCACCGCGTTGCCAGTTCCGGTGGCGGAAGTGACCGAAGCCATGCTGCTGGACGCTGGTGCGGGCGATGGCACGCAGTGGATGCTGGGCGCGTCGTGGAGTGCTCGGCACCCGCTGCCGGATGCGCAGCTCAACGCGCTGCACCACGTTGCGCGGGTGCTGCTGCTCCTGCAGCAGGTGCAGGTGAGGGCTCCGGCGTTTTGGGTCGAATGGGAGGAGGGCCCACACAGCATGCGCCTGGGCAACCGGCTGCCGGTGGTGCTGGAGGCGGAGCGGCTTGGGGCCAGGGTGAAGCGCAGCAGCACGCTCTGTAGCAACCTGCTGCCGCGCGGGGCGTGGCAGCAGTTGGCTCGGGCGGGGCTGGAGCCGGCGGCGGATCTGGCCGACTTGGGCCCATTCGTCGACAGCCAAAGCAGGCCGCTGGCGGGGGCGCTCCCGGCATTTGCTGCCCCAGGGCTAATGCCGGCCACCGACGGCTCAACAGTGTACGAGCGGGCACCGGGCGCGGTCAAAGCCACCGCCCCATCGGTCTCCACGCGGGAGGCGCTCAAGGGCTACCATCCGCTGGTGGGGGAGCTTGGGCCATTGGAGCGCACGCAGCGCTGCAGCATGATCAACGCGGCGGCGGACGTGGGTGTCAGCAGCTTGCTCCTGGCAGCGGCCCTCGCCCTCAACCAGCCTGCACCTGCAGCGCTGGCGGTCATGTGCAGCCACGCGCGCACAATGCAGGGGCGGCAGTTGCGCCCGGGCTTGGCAGCAGCCTGTGCGGTGGGCGCGCCGAAGGTGGAGCCCACGTGGCCTGCGTTCATCGCCCTTGCCACGGCGCTGGAGCAGGCAGAGCAGCGCAGTTCGCCCACATGCCCTGACATCTGGATGGACGTGAACACCATGGCCTACCTGAGGCAGGGACGGGTGGACCCAGCCTGGCCCCAGGCGGAGGCGCGCAGGGTGAGACGCAGGGCACGCCACTACCGGCTGCAGGGCCAGCGCTTGCTGCGGGTTATGCCGCTAAGCCATCATCGGGTGGTGCCTGCGCCAGATGAGCGCAACGCGCTGGTACGGAGGGCGCATGAGGAGACCGGGCACTTCGGCGTACGGCGAACGGCAGCGCTCGTGCGCGCCAAGCATTGGTGGTACGGGCTGCGCCGTGACGTGGAGGCTATTGTCACGGGCTGCGAGGCGTGCGACCTGGTCGCAGGCCGTGGCGCGCCGGTGGCTGGTGGCCTCAACCCCACGCCCATCAATGGCCTGTTCTATCGCTGGGGCGTGGACCTGTGCGGGCCGTTCACCAAGACCGCCCGTGGCCATCGCTACGTCATGGTGTGCGTGGAGTACTTCTCTAAGTACGCCGTCTTCGTGCCGCTAACCTCCAAGGGGGCCAAGCATACGGCCTTCGCCTTCCTGCACCATGTGCTAGGGCGGTTCGGGGCGCCTGCAGAGGTCTGCACCGATCAGGGCTCGGAGTGGAAGGGCGAGTTCGCGCAGCTGCTGTTGGATACGCTCACGGACCATCGCATGACCTCGGCTGCGCACCCTGAGGCCAACGGTCTCAGCGAGCGCGCCGTTCAGACCTGCAAGCGTGCGCTGGCTCGCATGATGCGGACCAACGGAGGCAAGAAGGCGGATTGGGATGAGCTGCTGCCCTACGCCATGCTGGGTTACAACAGCTCGGAGCAGGCCTCAACGCGCTTCAGCCCCTTTCAGCTGATGCACGCAACGCCTCCCACAATCCCGGCGGCCATACGCCAAACGTTCGAGGCGCCGCTGAACTTCGATGACCCCGACGCGGCTGAGGCCTCGGTGGTCGAGCGTGCCCATGCGGTCAGGCGGCACCTAGCCATCGCAGGAGACAACCTGCTCATAGCCCAGCATCGCGACACGTTGCGCTACGCAAAGCTGCGCGGAGGCGGGTACCACCCGCGCCTGCGGCGCTTCGAGGTCGGGGACTACGTCTACTACACTCCGACCACCTCCAAGAAGGCCCTGGTGCCGCACACGTGTGCGGTGCTGCGCGTGAAGGAGGTGAGGCAGGGCGGTGTGCTGGTGCTGCAGGGCAAAGACGGGGCCACGCTCCAGGCCCATGCGCGCCGGTGCGCACCGTGCCACCTGCCCATCCGCGAGCCCGAGGTGGACCCGCGTCTGGCACGGCCAGGCGTGGAGCACGCCTGCGAAGGCTGCAAGTCGCCTCTGGACCCAGTGCACATGCTGCTGTGCGATGGCTGCGGAGTGGGCTGGCATACTTATTGCCTCAGCCCGCCGCTGCTGCGCATCCCGGATGGCGACTGGTTCTGCCCCGCGTGCATCAAGGCGGGTGTGCAGGGCGCCGTGGGAGGAGAGGACGATGGATCGGTGTCGGCGTCTAGCAGTGGCAGCTCCGGCAGCGGCGGCAGGTTGGAGCGCCGGATGGTTAAGGGACGGAGTGCAGGGAAAGGAGCGGCGGAGGTGCAGCAGCCCAAGGCAGCGTCACGGAACCCGGTGCCGGCGTGTTTGCGGCATTTGGAGGGCGCGAGGGTGCAGCAACGTAGCACCAATGTGCATGGAGAAGAGGAGGTGCGCTTGGGCAGTGCGCACTACCTGGAGCGGCAGGGGCGGCAGGAGCTGTTCCTGGTGCTGTACGACGATGGTACGGAGGGTACCGTAACGGCGACGCAGCTCCGGGGCATGCTGCTTGGCCGCGAAGAGAAGGCGCCGCGGGGCGGGCCCGTGGCGAAGGTCACCTGGGCCACTGGTGGCGTGAAGGTCAAGGATGTGCACCCGGGCAACGTGCCGGCTGCTTTGGCCAGTGCGATGCCGGGGCAGCATGATGAAGGCAAGGAAAGGGTGGTGCACGCTGAGGTGCGTGCGGGTCGGCTGGAGGCCACACGGGTGACCAGCCGGCAGTGGAGCCAGCTCAGCAGCAGCGTCGAGTTTGGGGGATGCAGGGAGGTAGTGTTCAGCGCGGCTCGCGAGACGATAGGGGTTCGGGAGGTGCTGGAGGCGCAAGGGTGTTCGGTTCGGCGGTACGTGCCGCAGCATGCATGGGATGCGGCCAGGCCTTCGTTCTACCAGCAGCTGGCGCAAGACGGACACAGCCTCGACGCTGTGGTGTTGGGTATGGGGGATGGCGCCTTGGACCTTGCGCTGCCGGCGGCGGCGGAGAACGCGGCAGCGGGGGTGTTTGCGAGGGTGCCATGGGAGTATGTAGCGGGGGCGGATGAGGCGCGCTACGAGTGGCTCCGTGCCGCTCAGCAGAGGAAGCGCCTGGCGATGTTGGAGTGGGAAGATGACGATGGGTCGAAGGGATTTTGGCTGTGCGTATTCAACAGCCGCGAGACTAGGGACGTGATGCTGGTGGACCGGCGGTCTGCAGTGACGCTGGTGTAGGTAGGTGCATGCGTACGGCACGAGGGAGCATGCGGCCCCAGGTGTTTCAAGGTGGTACGGGGCATTTGAGCATTTTAGGACTGGCGTGCCAGGTGGCTGCTTGAGTCAGCACTTTGCTAGAGCACAGCATTAAAGCACGCTTTCAAAAAAAAGGAGAGAGAGGTGAACGGTGGACGGTTGGATGCAGCAGAGGCTGCAGACTGAAGAGGCAGGGACATACTGACTGTCGTGAGCGCGCAAGGTGCGCGAAGACACGCAGGTCGACGCACTGCGTTGCACTTGTGCGCCGAGGAGGCGAGTGGCGTGTCTTTACTCAGTGGACACGTGTGCAGCATCTGGGCGTGACAGCTGTCATGACCGGCACTGCACCTGGTCATTTCACTGTCACTAGGTGCAGTGGGGTGCAGGTTGATGCCCTGTGCGTGCCGTGTGTCGGTCCCGGGTACCGCGGTCTCATGGCAAGAGTGCCGGCAGGTGCAGGGGAGGTTCCCACGGTGGCATGTGTGGCAAGGGAGTGACCTCACTGTTAGCGGTTAGGTTTGGCTTTGTGCCTCGCGTGGTCGGCACTTGACTTGTAGAGTTCTCTTGTGTTTGTTGCGTCAGTGATCGGGCCAAGCTAGCTAGGCCTGCCCTGCCCCCTAACTCCTAACACCATAAGCCTAAGCCAGGGGAGGCCTGCCCTGCCCCCTAACTCCTAACACCGTAAGCCTAAGCCAGGGGAGGCCTGCCCTGCCCCCTAACTCCTAACACCGTAAGCCTAAGCCAGGGGAGGCCTGCCCTGCCCCCTAACTCCTAACACCGTAAGCCTAAGCCAGGGGAGGCCTGCCCTGCCCCCTAACTCCTAACACTAAGACAAAGCAGGGCACTGGTCCCTCCTCATGCCTAAGATCGTAAGATAAGTTTGGGACACCCCAGTGTCCCACTTCTGGTTTAAGTACATCCTAACACCATCTAAGGCACCCTAACACCGGTGTTTGTGTCAGTTTAAGGCGCGTTAGGGAGGACTTGAGAAGCCCCTTCTCCAGTGGGATTTAGGGTGTTAAACCGGTGTTAGGCGTGCATTTGGATGGTAGGGGCTGGTGCGAAGCCGTGCAAGCGTGCGATAGTACCTGTCTCGCCTGGAGGTCGGTGTTGTGTGAGCCGTTACCCGTTTACGTGAGGTGTTTGGCCTACTTTGTGGCGTGGCCAGCTACCTAGCTCGGCAAGGCGGGTCAGTGGGTCAGCACGGAACGGTGCAGATCGCATCTCTCCTAGCCGTACAGGGGACGCTTACGTCTGGTCCCGAGCAACGCTGGTTGCGTTGCTCGGTTTACTGTGGTCTGTGCCAATACTCCAGAGCTTCACTGTAAGCAACAAGGATAGTGCCTGACTTACTGAACGAGTCCGCAGCCAGCCCCAATTGCGTCAGGGGAACAACTTGCTTTCACCACTTTGTAGTGTAGCCTAGCATGGGACAGCCGACGTCTTCCAAGTAGATAGCAAGGTGAACCGTTGAGTGCCGAGCCTGACAAGGGGCAAGGGCTCTTACGGCCAGTTCTCTGCTGTCTGGGGTTGACGCGCGCATTGCTGCCGAGCATAGCTGCCTTTGTGCGCTGGCTTGAGCGCATCCTGGTGTTTGCGCACCACCAGGACGCTAGGGGATAGGAGGTTACAGCTTGGGAGGTTCAGACTACCGTCATCATCAGCTCTCGGCATCGGCATCCTACTGCTCCGTCCAACGTGCAACCGCACGACGGCAGGCGGGACTTAGCCCGTGCCATTTTGCCCTCCTCATAGTGGCGTGTCTTTACTCAGTGGACACGTGTGCAGCATCTGGGCGTGACACTGCCGTGGGCCTGGGACAAGGCAAGGGTTGCAGCTGAGCGCGGGACCGCTTTATGTTGACACAGAGCAAAACAGGGTGTTACACGCACTAGGTCTGCACTTGTCGTTTGGTTGTTAATCTGCAAGCTTAAGCCATGAGGCCGTGTTGTGCGTTGCTGGCACTCTGCCGCACCCGCAGGCGCAGCTGGAGCTGCAGGCGGCGCTGGGCCCTGCCGTGGCCCCCGGGTCCCTGTTTCTGGCGCTACGGGGCAGGAACCTGCTCCGGAACTCGGTGCGCATGGCAGCCAAGGCCGGTGGCCTTAGCACCGCCAGTCAAGGAACCAGCTCACCAGCATGTATGGAGGTTCAAATCCGTTCTTGCATCATCCCATGGTGCCAGTCTGCTGTTGTTTCATGAGGTGGCGTGTGCAGCTAGGGTTGGTCCGCTGCGTGCCTGTGTACCTGCTCCTGGCGCAGGGGAGCTGCCTTGTGCTGGAGTGTCTGTTCCTACCCCTCCGCTCGCCTGACGGCCCCCCGCCCCACCGGCCCCCCGCCCCCAGACCTTCCGCCGAGATGCCAACACGCTGCTGCTGCAGTCGGGCCGCTTGGAGCAAATGGCAGCGGAGTGCGTGGGTGGGTCTGGATGCTTGGTGGCCCTTGGTGATGGGCCTTGGCGCTGGGATAGGTATACGCATTCGCGTGTGCGTGGCGCGTGTCCACGACCGGCCAGGAGTGAGTGACGTTGCTTCGCACCGGCCCTCCACCGCTGGGGCTTCAGGTTACCACGACGACCTTAGGCGACGGCGTGGCGTGGGAGCTGCCGCCCGCAGGCATCCGTACGTACGGCAGCACGGGCAGCGGCGCGCCGCCGGTGCCGCTGCCGTACCCCGGCGGCGGCGGGCTGCGCGTGGCGGCGCGCATGCAGCAGCAGCTGACGGCGCTGTTTGGCAACGGCAGCGGCGGCTTCGGCAACGGCGGCGGGGACGACGGGCAGCAGCACCAGCAGGGCTGCCTGGCCACCTCCAATGACTGGTGCAAGATCGTTAGCGGTACCGGTACTTCACGGCAACGGGAGACCAACGCAACGGGTGCACCATGTGGTCGGTAGCACTGCCGAAGCCTGCGCGTTGCGATATGCAGCGGTCCGTGCGTTGCACAGTGTTGCTGCCGGTCAGCTGCGAGCTAGCTGTAGGTATCGTACGCTAGCGAGATGCTGCCATGGCGTTTGGTCCCTCAACACAGCCGCCTGCACCTATCCTGTGCCCGGCAGGTGGTGGACCTGGAGTAGGAGTTGCAACGCCGCGGCCTGACGGTGCTGCAGGCGGCGCAGCTGCTGGACGCGGGGCTGGCGCTGCGGCTGCGGGTGCACGTGGGGTGCAGGTGGGCCAGCCGTGTAGCGATGCAATGCGGTGCCATTCCGTGGGCCAGCGTGTGGATTAGCCGTGAGGGTAGTAGGATGCGGTGCAGGGTAATACAAAGCAATTGCCAGAACAGCCGGGCCGCCTTCTGGACGCGGGGGTGGGGACAGCTCTGTGCGTTGCAGGATGCGGTGCAGGCGGGCCTGTAGCGACGTGCTGCGTGTATAACGGTAGCTGGCGGGGTCCCTTGTCCCTTACCCGTGCGGTCGGGCGTAAGCGGCGGCGACCTGCCGCCAGCGGTGGGTTGGGGCACCATCGCACAAGCGCACATAGGCATCCTCCCGCTGCCACGTGTCCCACGCACCTTGCCCCAGGTGGGATTGCGTGGGGCAGTTTTCCGTTGGCCTCATGCTGGACGAGACATCGTTTTTCGCGATGCAGACTGCTTTGGGTGAGGGGCGGAGAAAGGGGGGCCGAACGGACCGGCTGGTGTCCTGGTAATTCGTATGACTATGTGGGAGCTGCATTGTGTGGAGCAGCGGGAGGGAGTGCCTGCAGACCGCGGCGGGCGAGCCCCTGGACCCTGGCGGCTCCGGTGCCTTGGGGCAGCACTGGCCGTGGTGACACAAGGGGTTTTGCAGGTCACGGTGCAGCCGGAGCGCTCGAGTTTAAACTAATGCAGCCGGGCCGGGCTGGGCCGGGCCGGGCTGGGCGCCGGGCGTGGGGTGTACGGTAGGGCATACAGCTGTGCATCCTGCGTGCACAGCTGGTGGATTCTGCTGGTGGACTCTACGGTACACCAATCGCTGGCCCGGCGGAGTGTGCTTGGGGGGCGCGGCGCCTGCGCGTTCACGCCCCCTCCGTCCCTTCGCTCCTGTGCGCTGCAGGCCCAGACAACTGGTGGGACGCCCTACTACATGAGCCCGGTGAGTGGCGCACGCGGGGTGCGCGTGGGCCCGAACGCGAGAGCCGCATGCTGCACGGCAGGGCCTTATTATTCGCCCCAGCTGCTGCGACGACCCACAGTGCCTGCGTACTGCGTCACTGCTTCCCTCCCCTCCTGACCAGTGTTCCGGTCTTATCTGGCGGAAAATTCTGACCGTTCATAATTTCGGAGCCTTCGGGTCTGAAAATCCTGACAGTCGTACATTTTCCAGGATTTCTGGGTCAATCCTGGGGGCAAAACCTCTTGAAAATCCTGATTCGGTCAGAATTCTGCCTCGAATAATCCTGACAGGCAGCCCAAACGGCCGCCAAAATCATAATAATTCTGAAGACCGGGACACTGCTCCTGACCCAACTGGGTTCTTTTACCGATCCGTGCCTGCGCCCGCTCGCAGGAGGTGGTCCGCGGCCAGCCGTACGACTTCTCGTCCGACATCTGGTCGCTCGGGTGCCTGCTGTACGAGCTCATCATGCTCCGAAACCCCTTTACAAGGTCCGATTCCGTTTGTTTGACCGCACGCACGCAGTTCTGCATCCCGCAGTATCGCATCTTGGCGGCATCATTTCTTGCACGTGGCCTGCTCCGGGATCAAGCTCCCCCTCACCCTGGTCTCTACATGCTGGATTCGTTCCCGCTGCATTACATACATGTGCAGCCCGCAGGCGCTGTGCACGGCCACGACAAGTCCTACGCACTACTCGGTCTCACCAGAACGATTTTGCCTTCCTCCTATGCCGCATCCGTCCCCCCGCAGGAGAACCAGAGCCTGTACGTGCTGGGCAAGAGCATACAGAACTACCAGTACGAGCCCCTGTCCGATGCAGTGTCACAGGAGCTGCGGCAGCTGGTCAGCTCTATGCTGCAGGCGGCACCCGCCAGCCGGCCCACCATCGCCCAAATGGCATCGTTCCTGGACGATCACGTGGCGAAGCACTACCCAATGTCGGCGCCCGCCCTTGGGGGACCGGCGGCGGCGAGGCCTTAAGGAAGCAGTGGCTCTGCAGGATGAGGGGTTTGGAGGGTCGGGCAGCGAGAGGTACGGGCTCCTGCTTGTCCTGTAGCAGCGGCGAGCTGGGGGGGTGGAGGTTCAAGGCGTTCGTGGGTGCGTGGCTGGCGAAGCGGTGTGGCGGGCACCAAGCCCCTCGTGCGCGATTCATTTCAGGTATTTTTCAGAGTTTGCTGACAAGGACATTGCGAGTGCTGCAAAAGTCGCACCGCTTGCATTTCATGCTGGCAGCCCAGTGCTGCTGAGAGGCGTTGAAGGCAGCTGTCGTTTTGGCATGGACCGCTTGCAGGCCCTGGTTGAGAAGCTCGGGCTGGAGGCGACTTGAACGCTGACGTGCGTCACACGTGTGTGTGTGTGTGTGTGTGTATACTGGCAGCAACCTGACGTTCGCGAGCGACGTTGAAAGGACTTGACCATCAGCCGACCGGTCGTCGCTGTTGCAGGGTATAGGTCTAAGGCGGTGACTTGGGTGTGCGGTTGCGGGATGTGTGCATCATGGGTTCATGGCAGCACCAGCCTAGTGTAGCGCACTGTATGCGGGATTGGGCAACCTGGCATTTGTGACGCGCGTGCTCCAGGACGCACTGTCTTCTCCCTTGCGCCGGTTTCTGATTCTTATGGCCGGTTGGCTGCGTCATTGTGCAGTCATTACTGGCAGAAGTGCGCGGCGGCACTGGCAGCACAATGCCACATCCCCACGCGGCATTGTCAGGAACGCATGCGGCTGAGGCTGTAGCACCCCTGGCGGGTTCAGTGAGGCCTGCTGGTGTATGAGTTTGTGGTGCAGGGGTGGCAGGACGTGCATTAGGACAGGCGCGCGAGGCAAGGAGGCGACGTTGTTAAGCAGCCTCATCGCACACTGACTTCGCCAACGGTCGCCGTTAAAATCACAACCAACTCGTCCGAAACGTGCGAATTGACCATAATATATTCGCAACCGAAGATACGCTCCCGTACACGCTGTCTGTGGCTGTGGGCACGGCCTCCAGGGCTTTTTGGGCGAGGCCCCCGCTTGGGGGGGCGGAGCCCCCCAGGATCACCCCTGTCAGTGTGTCAGTGTGTCAGTCGTACGGTTGTTACACTGCTACGCCGCTCCGCAGAGCCGGCTCACAGCACGGAGGCCCTGTAAGGGTCCTCAAGGCAAGCGGCGGCCCCAAAACAAGGGCACGCCCCTAGGCACACCCCTCGCAAGGGTGAAGAGCCACCCGAAAAACGGCACAGGCGAGGCCACACGCACACGCTAGCGCACCGCACCCAGGGCACAAGCCTGGACGAAGCAAGAATAAGGAAACGGACAGCCACGCGGGAAACGCCCTAGGCCCAGGCAAGCCGCCCGACCCCCTGCCGGGGTCAAAAGCACATTAGCGGCGCCACGCGAACAGCAAGCCCGACGGCCCCCAGGCAAAGAGCCCCCACCCAGCGCCCCTAACCCACGAGCCCCTGCTCCCCAGCCCAGACCCCAGAACGGCCGCAGCCAGCTGCCGAGCAGCGGCACCCACCCTGCACCCCCAACCCGTACCCCCACCCCCACCAGAGAGCCCAAAGCCGAGAAGAGCACAAGCACGCACGCCCAGCAGGCCACACCCCTCCGACTCGCAGCACTCCACCAAGCAAGCAGAGAGACGGCCCAAAAACGCCGGCACAAGCCTAGGTGGCCCTCGGGACGCTCCCTGGGTTGCCCTAGGCAGCCTCTCGCCCGCAAACCAACAGCTCCTGCAACGCGCGACGGGTCACACTCCAAACGAGCCCCCACCCCTTGAGGCAGGAAGACGACAGCCAAGCACCTCCACAACACGACCAGGCGCGCAGCAGAGGCACACGAAACTGCCTCATGGTGAGCGAACAACTGCCGTCCGCTGTGACGCCCAAGGCACGAGGCCTGGTATGTCCTGACAGGCACGAAGCCTGCAAATGCGACCAGACCAAAGCCTGGTATGTCCTGCAATGCGTCTCGCCCAGCACTGGGCCTAGGCTCCTACGTAAACCAAGTATGCAAGCAGGAAAACGCCCAAACCCTAGCAAGGAAGGGCCATGCTGCTAACGGGCCCCCAGCAGGTCCTCACTGCCGGGCCCCGCCTAGAGCGCCCGCTTCCCCTACCCAAAGCGCTAAAGATATGCCTCCCGTCCTCTCTCAGTCCCGCTGCTCATGCTGCTGCGGTCGCTGTCCCCGCTGCTCACGCTGCTGCGGTCGCTGTCCTGGCCGGACCTCGCCCTGCGCTGGCAGACGAAGCGGTCTGAGGCCCTGCTCCCAGAGGCTGTCAAAGCGGCTCTGCATCTGCCGCCTGAGTGCACGCCCTAGTGGCGTGAGGTATGGCGAGATCTTGACCCTTCGACCGCCCATTCACCGTCCTTGGCTACAAGCGCCACATGGCCTTCTGCACCGGGAAACCTCCACCACCACGCTTGTACAACCCGTCCTCCCTCCGCCAGTGGCGGACGTACTGCCCATGGGCCTGCCCGGACCGCGGCCCCATATACACGCCGCCATCCCGACAGTGACCCACTGGCCCTCCGTCAACCCGCAGCAGCACCTTCCCTCGTCAATCCCCAGCTCCTGGGGACGCCGACGGAGCCGACTGCTGCTGCCGCAGGGCGGACACGGAGGCCTCACACTGCGCTGCGTGCGGCACGGCACGAGGTGGTCTCGGCCTCCAGCAGAGCCGGACGGCCTTTGCGAACGCCTGCAGCTGCTGCTGCAGGTCGTTGATGTGGGCTCGCAGCTTCTCCTCCGAGTCCTGCAGCCGCGAGCCAAGCTGAGCGCGCATGTCGCGCACCTCCTTTCCCAAGCGGCTGATGCTGCTTTGCATTGCTGCGTCCTTCTGTGCTGTCTGTTTGTCCAGCTGCTTGACCTGCTTCCCCATCGCCGCGAGCGCACCCCCCGTTAGCTTCAGACACCGCACAAGCGACCCCTGGAGGTGCGACTCAGTAACCTTCCCGATAAGTTTGTTAAGCTCGTCTGTGAGTTCTGTGAGGTACGCCTCAGCGTCCAGCGCGTCAGGGGCACCGGATGGCATGCCATCGGGGGGGAACAGTGCCCCTTTCGCGCCGGACTTGCAGGCACTTGCTGCGGGGTTGGGCGGCTGCTCGCTGGGCTGTGACCTGCTAGGTTTGTTTCGGGTAGGCGTAGCGAGCTGCCAGTCGCGACGAGCCTCGAAGGCCGTCGCGCGCTCGTCCCAGGGGCTGCTCATCTCCGCATCCGAATCGCTATCAGAAAGAGGACTAAAGCGGCTAGGTTGGCGGTTCGGAGTGTGCTCGCTGCCGCGCCCTGGCTGGTCCGCGCCGCGATTGCGACGCTTCCCCATAGTAGCACGCGCTAACGCGATGTATGTAAGTAAGTAAGTAAGTGTGTGAGTCTGTGAGTCTGTCGCCTGCCGACCGAAAGCTTTCGGCCTGCTCACAATTAGTCTGGATAGAAGACATCAAGCTCTATAACTTCTCTTTGGCAGAATTCCCGGCAAAAATCGCATGCGAAAGTTGGAACCATCGCGCAGGGACAGGGGGCGTTTGACCCAGCTCTATGGCTGTCAGCAACATTCCGCAATCATAAAGAGACATCAACGATATCGTAGCGATAAGCCGTTTATTGATTCAGTTTGGTCGCGCGCTGTGGCTCGCAAGCATGTCTCGCGCTTTAAGGTACCGCCCCAACCATAGGTTCTGAAATGTTAATGGTTTGAACATACAAATAGGAACTCAAAGCTATTTGCCTCTTCGATGCACAGTTGAGGCGTTTCCCATCGAAATGCCCTCGCGCGGCCAACTCTGGGCCAGTCAACTTACAAAACCAGACCTGGCAGTCCATATGCTCCGTGGGATTGCTCACCGGGCAAGGAAGGCAAGGGAGGAAGAGGCATTAGAGGGAGCAGGCCAGGGGAGGCCCCTGGAGCAGGATCGTCATGACCCTGCTCCCACAATTCTGCCTCCAGTACACAGGCCGCAAACTGCAGGGCCATGTCTTTGGGTGTGCCGGATGCGGGTGTGCCATGCATCTGGGCCCGTACTTGACGCTGGCCCCCGTACAGGGCCTCGCCCTTTTTCTAGCGCTTCCCCAGAAGCGCCTCCGACCCCTACGTCACATACATTGTACTGTCCTCGGTACCGTCTCGCGCTTGCGACTTGGCTGGAACGCACCGCCTAACTACCCGATGCGCAGAATGCACATGGCCAAATGAATAGGCTTCCTATGCTCGTCGCTCCCATGAAACCGGGGTTGCAGCTCCGACTGGTCTCGCGTGCCATGTCGCTCTCGGGGCCGGACGCACGACACCAACATGGCACGACATGAAGCCCACTCCATGGAATATTATCACATGACATACGCTCCTTGCATGGTGGTGTCTGTGGCAGAAGGGTTGGAGCACCCTGTGGTGGTACCCTGGGCGGCATCCCGAGCATTGCGGCGCCCCGCACTCCTTCTGTACTCCTCCTTGCGGCACATGTAATCCTTCAGAAGCGCGCATGTGCGAAACATAATAGTCGCTGTGCTTTGAAAAGCAGCGTTGCGTCTGTCGCTGGCCGGTACAGTGTCAACCTGCCGGCACATGCCGGCACGTGCCGCTACCTCCGCATACCCCACATACTGCCTCGGCCCCTTCTGTCCACTGCCCATCGCCTGCCAGACACCTCACCTCCTGCACCCTGACTGACCTCAACTTGGTCCTGCACAATGACACCATTTCCCTGCTCCCCCCGCTGTAGTCACGTTGCCACGTGTCATTCCTCCCGTACCTGCTTTCCCCATCCCCTGGCCGGAACGCACCGCCTATCCACACACGCCGCACGATGCACATGGTTGCCATCCACATGCTTCCCCGTCCCTTTCCCGCCCTCCCCCCTCCCTCCCCGCGTCTACCCTCGTCAGACCCGGGAAGCTGCTCACACGACCCCGTCGTTAAGCAGCCTCATCGCACACTGACTTCGCCAACGGTCGCCGTTAAAATCACAACCAACTCGTCCGAAACGTGCGGCCCAGCCGAATTGACCATAATATATTCGCAACCGAAGATACGCAATCGTACACGCTCTCCAGACAGCCGGGCTTTCATATTCATACTGTCCTCGGTACCGTCTCGCGCTTGCGGCTTGGCCGGAACGCACCGCCTAATTACCCGATGCGCAGAATGCACATGGCTAAATTAATAGGCTTCCTATGCTCGCGCTCCCATGAAACCGGGGTTGCAGTTCTGCCTGCTGGTCTCGCGTGCCATGCCGCTCTCGGGGCCGGACGCACGACACCTACATGGCACGACATGAAGCCCACTGCATGGAAAATTATCACATTACATACGCTCCTTGGATAGTGTTGTCTGTGGCAGAAGGGTTGGTGGTACCCTGTGGTGGTACCCTGGGCGGCATCCCGAGCATTGCGGCGCCCCGCACTCCTCTCTACTCCTCCTGGCGGCACATGCAATCCTTCAGAAGTACGCATGTGGGAAACATAATCGTCGCTGTGCTTTGAAAAGCAGCGTTGCGTCTGTCGCTGGCCGGTACAGTGTCAACCTACCGGCACATGCCGGCACGTGCCGCTACCTCCGCATACCCCACATACTGCCTCGGCCCCTTCTGTCCACTGCCCATCGCCTGCCAAGACACCTCACCTCCTGAACCCTGACTGACATCCACACAGTCCTGCACAAAGACACCATCTCACGTTGCCACATGTCCTTCCTCCCGTACCTGCTGTCCCCCTCCCCGCCGTGTGCTTCCCCTCTTCCCCCTGCGTCTCCCCTGACTCCCCCGCCGCTCCCCGCGTCTACCCCCGTGAGACCCGGGAAGCTGCTCACACGACCCCGTCGTTTAAACCGCCCCTCTAGACACCTATGTGGCCAGATTCCGTCAGCTTCCTCGCGTTTTGGCACAGTGGCTCGTTGCATTCAAAATGTCGCGATGTATTTGTGCATGTCTTGATCCTGCCGCGAAAAGGCTGCAGCGAATTAAACGTTCATTGTGGGGAGAGCCACACCCAGGGCAATCCGCTGGGGCGGGGGGCGGGCAGGGCCCCCCCACCAGCGAATGATATGCGTTGCCTGGTGCCGCACGCATGGACACAGGGCATTGGGCATAGGGCGGGATCCATGCCATGCACATTGTTCGCTGCTGGGGGACTCAGCCCTCCCGAGCAGACCCCTTGGCCATACCACCCCTCGCTCGGCTACCTAGTGCTGTCCCTGCTTGCTGATCTCCATTCACTGTATCATCCTTCCACCCTGCTTCTGCCCTTGCCACCCCTGAAAGGCCCAAATCGTGTACATATGCGGTGTATCCATGCATGCACAGACCAGCACAGACAGCTGGCCTCATGTCCCTGTCCTCCCTGCATGAGCACAACATGGCGACCACGCAGGTGCATGCTGTCTTGCCCTCGAATCCCATAGTTAGTCCTTCCACTCGTATATGCGGGTTCATCCCTGAGTTGCAGGCTCGTGTGAGCCAATCACCTACCAGTGTGCACGAATGCAGTTGCGGGGTCACAGTTGCAAATGTCAAAACAAGTACTAGTTACAAGCAAGCGGCAAGTAGCTATACTAGTGACTAGTGACATGCATCGAGACAGGCTGCGGCTGGGTGCTGAGAAGCGAGGACTTAACTGGAGCTGAAGTGGAATATACCAGCTGTGTCGGGTGGCCCCCCGGCCCACGCGGGACAGACGGTTTGTCACTGTAAAACGCCAGCCACCACCTGTTGGTGTCGGGACAGGTTATGGGGTGTGCAAGTTCAGCGACATGTGGGGACAATTTGCCTCAGGCATGTGGGGCTCTAGTCACAACAGCAATAAAGGTCAAGAGGAAGGATGGGTTGATGCCGGTTAGTGCACAAGCATGCTATGCGGTAGAGGAGGAAGCGTCGTGCACCCAGGGGATCCTGCGTGCCCCAGCGGTTGCGCAAGGGAGCCCCCACGAGGAGAAATTGGTCTGGCGCCGCAACGGCGACGAAGCATGAAGCGCAGGACATTCAGTGTTGGAATCTTTAACATCTGGTGCTGATTGACAGCAAGCTGGTCGGCTTTCTGGCGACAAGAAGGTCAAGCGACGGAAGGCGCGACAACCTTCGGCTGGAAGGCTCTGGGCTGCCTCGGGAGAGTTCTACAGACAAGACTTGAAGGTTCTAGTTCATGAGAATTGCCGATCGGCGTGAGTACACTGCAGTTGTTGGTAGAGCATGATTAGTTGTGCATGACGGTTGCGCGCAGCACGCGTATCATGTCGGCAGGGCGATTTGAGACAGCCGCCCGACAGGCTTGCGCTCGTGGCCTGGTTATTAGTGCAATAGGATGCATTTGATTAGATGTATTGATTCATATCGTGATCAGTGTTAGCAAATGACGGAAGGTTCTGGGTCGGCCCCTCCCGGGGTATTTAAGGCGCGCGTTAACATTCTTTAGAGAGGCACAGTCACCATGCACCAGTGACCAAGTTAGCAAGCCGTGCACAAGCACTCAGCCAAGGAGCTAATCTCCTAAAGACAACCTAGCTAGGTAACTACTGGACTTATCGGCCCGCTATTCGGCCTTTCTATTGTAACACGTCGAGGTGACCTGCTGTGTCTGTCTCCGGTGCCCGCTTCCCTTGTAGGCATTAAGCCTTGACTACTGATTGACTCTTGAACAGTATCTAGGTCCCTGCTTGCTCCTCCTGACCAAGATTCCCCCCGGCCCGGCCTCCTGACGACCCCAAGCGAGCTGAAGCCCCGAGAACCCGAGTACGCTAGGCACCTGCCGATAGTAGCAAGGCCCTAGGACCGTGTATCCGGCTCCCTTCCCTCTTTGCGGCGCCAGCAAGGTTGTTAGGATTTAGGTGGACGTTTACGGGTACATCGGCTGGACTTAGGCAGCGGGAAAGCACACCATACTCTCTAGGGAAAACATAGTACAAGCAGAACGTCGGGTATTCAGCAGCGCGCCGCTCAGCCTCCCCGTTAACAGGCGATTCCCCAGCGACTCCACGCTTTCGTAAAGGCTTCCCTTCTCTTGTCAACGGTCGACAGGTTCCCTTCTATTCACACAGGTGTTCAGATACGTCTGTGACTACAGGCTTCCCCGTCCCAGGTCATTCGGCCTTCGCCCACCGCCTCCCTCACGTGCACGACCCGTACCATCAGTCACAAGCGGCTCACACGCCGGCCTTTCCCCTCTGCTCTCTCCTACTTGCTGTTCAGCTCTCCCATATTGCTCTCGCTTATTGTCACATAGATTATACAGGGACGCTTAGCCTCTTCCTGTCCTCAGTCTTACAGTGCACACCGCAGCAGCGCGCAGGTGTGCGACAGCCTATCAGTTGTTACCACAAGTGTGTTCCCTCTTACTTGCACCCCTTGCAGGTATCCTCCCTCTCGCCCTTCCCCCCTTTCCCACAGGTAATCCACCGACGTAACGGATCGAGCGTTGAGTGAGACAACGTCTTGGGGTGGCGCTGCCCTTCCGGTCCCCATCCTCCCTAGGCCCACCAGTCCCTTACGTGCGGCCCTTGTGCGTCAGCACACTACGTATCCTACCGCCTAGACAAAACAGCGTTATCCAGCACAGTGCGCTTACATCAGCTTTGGTGTCCGTGTGTAACCGGACACAGTCGTTCAGGCCGCACAGTTGCACATACACGAACCAGCCGCACACACTGCCACGCACGGGTGCACATTGCCAGGGCGACACAGCTTCCGGTGTCATCATACACCTGCTGCTAGGGGCCACGCACTAGAAAAGACCCGACACATTGCCGTAAACGGGCGAAAAAATTTGTCCTGTCGTGTATAGGTGTCCTTTCGGCAATCCTTGGTTTCGCTACCGGGACTTTTTTCTACTGCTAGCACCTTCCCTGCCTGTCAGCTCGTCAGCTACTCAGGACTGCACGTGAAGCATCAACTAACTAAGGGCTGCACACAGCCCTCTCCCTTCCCTTTTCCCCCTTGGCTCCTCAGGTGCCCAAGGCGCTTACTAACTCCAGCCCTCGTTTCTCTCATTCGGCAACAAGTGGATCAAACACAGTTACGTTCCTATCTCGTCCACGACGATTACACTGCAACCAGCACCGTTACCTCCTGACACCGGGAGACCCGTGTGTCGTACCAACGGCCGTTCCTTACTCTCAACAGCTACCCCAGAATCTGCGTCCCACAAAAGTACTTACCCCTTGAATCCAATACGCCCTGGTAAAAAAATATCCTCCTCAGTATGAGACGGCACCACGTCAAGCTCCGTTCCATGTAGACCATTGACCCAGGCGCACTCCCCAACTCCCCATTCCCTCCTCACGGCGTCAAGCGCAGTGCCAGAATGCAGCGACCAACGCCAACGACTCCCATGATCTTTAGTATACCAGAATTCGACCCCAAGACAACCGACGTCAGGACATGGCTTGAGTCCATAGACGAGCTCGGTGAGCTGGAAGGATGGACAGAAGACACCCTTCGAGCTGTGGCATGCATCCGCCTAGGCACAGTGGCCAAGGACTGGTACCGCAGCTGGAGCCAGTCACCAGAGGCCAAACCCTTAACCTGGCCCCGCCTACGCGACGCCCTGCGCGATCGCTATGGCATATCCGACCGTGAGCTACATATCCGTTTAGCCAACTGCAAGCAAGACAAGCGTGAGTGCGTGCAGGACTACTCCGACCGCTACATGTCCCTTATGACCCAGCTACAGCTACCCTTCGACCGAGACCCTACTCATATGCACAATTACCTACAAGGCCTGCGAGCCTCCACCTACAAGAGCGTGTACCTGATGAAACCTCGCACCCTAACCGACGCCATTCGAGACGCCATCTACGTCAGCGAGGGTGTGTACGGCAGTGACACCGACTGCGAGCACGATTTTGATGCCTACCGCTACACCGACAGGTCGCACTATCCCGACAGACGCCACGACTACGGACAACGAGCGACATACGAGAACCCCATGATGGCCGTGCCTGGCTACTCGCCACACGGTGAAGCCACCCACCACCACCGTGCTGGGCTCCTTCAAGCCGCACGCCCAAGCGAAATCGTGCGTGTCCAAGACCAACTTGGACGACTGAAGGTCTCGGATGAGCCTGCCCGGGTTCGTGATAGGCCTGCGGCCAAGCGCTGCATTGTAGTGGAGAGCGACGACGACGGCTGCTCCAGCTTTGGCTTAGGCGGCCAAGCTAGCCCGTACAAGGAGGACGATTGCAGGCGCCCCGGCGCCCCATGGTACCGGCCGAAAAACTGCGATGCATTCGCCAGAGGAGTGGACCGGTTTTATGCCGGCACATTGCCGTACAAGCAGGTGTCCACAACCGCGTACGACTATGGCTCAGCAGAGGCAGAGCACCAACGAGCCTCACGCCAACACAACAAGGTCAGGCAGCCACAACTACCACAACCCAAGCCCGCCAGGACACCGTCTGCAGTTCCCGCCGTCGTGCAACAAACGGCCACGTCGGCCTTGGTACACTCTGGCACCACGACGAGTTCCAACGTTGCAGTACCACACCCGGCGGTGTCTCCCACGCAGCCCCGCTCTCCACCACGCTTCATCACCTCACCTGCGCGTCTGCCCCAGCCTTGTGCTGCCTCCCCGGTTAGTCACCCAAGCAGGACCCCGGCAGCGCAGGCGCCAACCGCTGCCTCGGCTGCACCGGTAGCAGCCTGCGCCGTCGCTTTCCCACCACGAGCGGACCCTGTTCCAGCCGAACCCCTGCCGGAGGAGAAGGAAGCAACAGCAGAGTTGGGTGAGCACCAAAACTGCTGCCCGGTACCCTTGTCAGCGGTACCAAGGTACACCACAGCAGCGGCGGTCTGCACGCCAGGAACCTCTTTTTGGCAACACAAGCCTTCCGCCCGGTCAAATGCATGCCGGTTGGATGCCTGTGTCAAGCAGGCGGCCACATGCAACAGCATGTTTGGGACCGACACCCCTGTCGATCCCATAGGAGCATACAAACACAGCGCGCCTGAGCTGGGACCTATCATTACCGAAAGCCTACACGTCTCACCCTTCTCATCCGGCCAGCATGCCGACACGGATCCAGCAGCTCCGACGACACCAACCCAGAAGGCGTGCAGCGCCGACCCAAAGCAACCTGCTGCGATGCTTATACCACCCTTTGAAACGCCGCCCGCAGAGAATGTATCCACGTACGCTGGCCCCTTCGTTCCCTCACCTTCACATGTGGGCCCCTCGGCGGCGGCAGATAGGCCCCGGACGGCGTCGTGTGCAGCACCTATACCGGAGGCAGCTCCAAAGTCCCCCTCCGGACACAGCCAGGGCTGCCTTGTTGGTGAAGGCACTCCACCAACGGCAGCCCACCACGGCACATACCTGATGCACAAGGGTGTTACGGAATGTACGTCACCCTACACTGCTTGCATGGACCAGTATAGCAACGTTGATGGTGACACACCGCCTGACACCACCTATGTACGGCAGTGCGACCAAGACCCCGTTTTCCGCAAACGCTCTGCTGCCTCCCTCAATGCGTCCCACGAGCCATGCCCAGACCTGCCTTCAACCCCCACCAAGAAGCCGCCGTTATACCAGCAGCCTCTCACCGCCATACCCACGCTACCACTGTCCTCAGCGCCGGTGGGACAAGCGGCGTTGCTGCAGCCTCCTCCCCCTTCGCACTCATACCCCACGCTTCTGCAACTGGGACCCCCCGCACGCTGCAACTGCAAAGAGACACCATGGAGTCCGCCAGAGCCCTACTACCCAAACCCGCCCAGTGACACTGACAGCAGCAACTCACTGCCTGGACCGCCTCCCTGCAGCATGGACGAGGAGCCCTCAGGCTCCACCAAGGCGCAGGTGCACCTGGCAAGCTCCCACCAAGACCAAGAATCAGGTGCTCGCTTACCTGCCACCGGGACGTCGAGCCCCCGTCCACCTTTGCTAAGCACTGACAGCCAGCCGTCCCCTCGTACGTCAGTTGCTCCAACGGCCATCCACAAGCCATACCGCCTGCGGATCTCCAGCAACACGGCGGCAGGGGGAGGGGCGAACCTGGACACGGGCCCAGGCCCCCAAGGTGTTCAGTTAAGGCCATATCCCCATTCAGGCGGTCACTATGCCAGCCAGGCAGAGCGCACACCACTTATTTCAGAGAGTGACTCCGCGGTCCACAAGCAACACGGCGGCAGGAGCCTCTGGGCTCCCCACAGGCTGCCCCGTAGGTATGGCTCCCTGGCAACTCGCCAGTGGATTTGCCACCCACGCCGAGTAACATGGGACAGAGGGCGAGCCTGCTAATGCATGAAAGGCCAAAGCATCCCAGCTTGGAAGGACTTCTAAAACAAAATGTCACAGCGTACGGCTCTTCAGGCAGGCTTCGTACGCACCAATACATTGTCAAGGCTTGCTGGCCCGTGTCTCCCGTTCAATGATTCCAGCAGGACCAATAAGAGGTGGCACCATGCGACATTTCCATCTACCCCGCCACCTACCGGTACCCATACACGGTAACGCCTCTCAGGCGGCTTTTGTCCCTCATTGACCACGCTGCTCACCAGCTGGATCAGCACCTGCTGCGGAGCACCGTACCTGCAGGACAGCATGAATAACACACAGCACAACAAGACCTGCTGCGCCACTGCCTCACCATACATTATCCACTTGTGTTTGGTCCCGCCGCAGATTCAATGGGGCCCTCGCATCAACAAGCGGCGTCCACACCAATGCTGACGCACCCAGCACACGTGCCGGTCCTGGCATGGGTCCTGGGCGTGTCGGGCCAAGGTTCGCCAGCATCACCAGTCGCGGAAGAGCCCGGCCATTGCCCTACATCAACTTAACTGAGCAATATCAAGTATTTGTCCCTGCAGGAACCCGTCTGGCCGAAACAGTCAGTCTGTGAAACTCAACAACCGCGCTTTATTGAAAGCGAAGGCACAGGCTGTTCTTTTAATGCGCTCAACTCTTTATGACATGCTTATTGCAGCAGTCACTTAAGTACCCGTATATTGCGTTCTACGTCAACACCAGCATCAGCATGTATCCCGGCAACCAGGGGAGTTCCTCTGCCGGCAACCGCCTTCAACATCGACCCACCGTCATGTCCCAGCTATACGGCAGTCACGAGGTGGCGTAAGACAGCGCCAGCACGGGGCTGAAGCTGTCGGGGGCCTCCCTGCGCGACAACGCAGACATAAACGGCCCAGCCACCATGCAGTTAGACCAGAGGCCCCCTGGTCCGCTTCAAGGGACTAAGTAGGCACACAGGTGGGCTGGCGTTGCTGAGTCAGCGGGCGTGGGACCGCCCGGATTACACGGCGGCAGGGTTACAGCTGTCACTGTAAAACGCCAGCCACCACCTGTTGGTGTCGGGACAGGTTATGGGGTGTGCAAGTTCAGCGACATGTGGGGACAATTTGCCTCAGGCATGTGGGGCTCTAGTCACAACAGCAATAAAGGTCAAGAGGAAGGATGGGTTGATGCCGGTTAGTGCACAAGCATGCTATGCGGTAGAGGAGGAAGCGTCGTGCACCCAGGGGATCCTGCGTGCCCCAGCGGTTGCGCAAGGGAGCCCCCACGAGGAGAAATTGGTCTGGCGCCGCAACGGCGACGAAGCATGAAGCGCAGGACATTCAGTGTTGGAATCTTTAACATCTGGTGCTGATTGACAGCAAGCTGGTCGGCTTTCTGGCGACAAGAAGGTCAAGCGACGGAAGGCGCGACAACCTTCGGCTGGAAGGCTCTGGGCTGCCTCGGGAGAGTTCTACAGACAAGACTTGAAGGTTCTAGTTCATGAGAATTGCCGATCGGCGTGAGTACACTGCAGTTGTTGGTAGAGCATGATTAGTTGTGCATGACGGTTGCGCGCAGCACGCGTATCATGTCGGCAGGGCGATTTGAGACAGCCGCCCGACAGGCTTGCGCTCGTGGCCTGGTTATTAGTGCAATAGGATGCATTTGATTAGATGTATTGATTCATATCGTGATCAGTGTTAGCAAATGACGGAAGGTTCTGGGTCGGCCTCCCGGGTATTTAAGGCGCGCGTTAACATTCTTTAGAGAGGCACAGTCACCATGCACCAGTGACCAAGTTAGCAAGCCGTGCACAAGCACTCAGCCAAGGAGCTAATCTCCTAAAGACAACCTAGCTAGGTAACTACTGGACTTATCGGCCCGCTATTCGGCCTTTCTATTGTAACACGTCGAGGTGACCTGCTGTGTCTGTCTCCGGTGCCCGCTTCCCTTGTAGGCATTAAGCCTTGACTACTGATTGACTCTTGAACAGTATCTAGGTCCCTGCTTGCTCCTCCTGACCAAGATTCCCCCCGGCCCGGCCTCCTGACGACCCCAAGCGAGCTGAAGCCCCGAGAACCCGAGTACGCTAGGCACCTGCCGATAGTAGCAAGGCCCTAGGACCGTGTATCCGGCTCCCTTCCCTCTTTGCGGCGCCAGCAAGGTTGTTAGGATTTAGGTGGACGTTTACGGGTACATCGGCTGGACTTAGGCAGCGGGAAAGCACACCATACTCTAGGAAAACATAGTACAAGCAGAACGTCGGGTATTCAGCAGCGCGCCGCTCAGCCTCCCCGTTAACAGGCGATTCCCCAGCGACTCCACGCTTTCGTAAAGGCTTCCCTTCTCTTGTCAACGGTCGACAGGTTCCCTTCTATTCACACAGGTGTTCAGATACGTCTGTGACTACAGGCTTCCCCGTCCCAGGTCATTCGGCCTTCGCCCACCGCCTCCCTCACGTGCACGACCCGTACCATCAGTCACAAGCGGCTCACACGCCGGCCTTTCCCCTCTGCTCTCTCCTACTTGCTGTTCAGCTCTCCCATATTGCTCTCGCTTATTGTCACATAGATTATACAGGGACGCTTAGCCTCTTCCTGTCCTCAGTCTTACAGTGCACACCGCAGCAGCGCGCAGGTGTGCGACAGCCTATCAGTTGTTACCACAAGTGTGTTCCCTCTTACTTGCACCCCTTGCAGGTATCCTCCCTCTCGCCCTTCCCCCCTTTCCCACAGGTAATCCACCGACGTAACGGATCGAGCGTTGAGTGAGACAACGTCTTGGGGTGGCGCTGCCCTTCCGGTCCCCATCCTCCCTAGGCCCACCAGTCCCTTACGTGCGGCCCTTGTGCGTCAGCACACTACGTATCCTACCGCCTAGACAAAACAGCGTTATCCAGCACAGTGCGCTTACATCAGCTTTGGTGTCCGTGTGTAACCGGACACAGTCGTTCAGGCCGCACAGTTGCACATACACGAACCAGCCGCACACACTGCCACGCACGGGTGCACATTGCCAGGGCGACACAGCTTCCGGTGTCATCATACACCTGCTGCTAGGGGCCACGCACTAGAAAAGACCCGACACATTGCCGTAAACGGGCGAAAAAATTTGTCCTGTCGTGTATAGGTGTCCTTTTGGCAATCCTTGGTTTCGCTACCGGGACTTTTTTCTACTGCTAGCACCTTCCCTGCCTGTCAGCTCGTCAGCTACTCAGGACTGCACGTGAAGCATCAACTAACTAAGGGCTGCACACAGCCCTCTCCCTTCCCTTTTCCCCCTTGGCTCCTCAGGTGCCCAAGGCGCTTACTAACTCCAGCCCTCGTTTCTCTCATTCGGCAACAAGTGGATCAAACACAGTTACGTTCCTATCTCGTCCACACACACACACACGAACCCCTGGTCGCATTTGCAGGCTTCGTGCCTGTCAGGACATACCAGGCCTCGTGCCTTGGACGTCGTACAGCGGACGGCAGTTGTTCGCTCACCATGAGGCAGTTTCGTGTGCCTCTGCTGCGCGGCCTGGTCGTGTTGTGGAGGTGCTTGGCTGTCGTCTTCCTGCCCCAAGGGGTGGGGGCTCGTTTGGAGTGTGACCCGTGCGTGCGTTGCAGGAGCTGTTGGTTTGCGGGCGGGAGAGGCTGCCTAGGGCAACCCAGGGGAGCGTCCCCGAAGGCCACCTAGGCTTGTGCCGGCGTTTTTGGGCCGTCTCTCTGCTTGCTTGGTGGAGTGCTGCGAGTCGGAGGGGTGTGGCCTGCTGGGCGTGCGTGCTTGTGCTCTTCTCGGGCTTTGGGCTCTCTGGTGGGGGGTGGGGGGTACTGGGCTGGCGGTGCAGGGTGGGTGCCGCTGCTCGGCAGCTGGCTGCGGCGCGTCTCTGGGGTCTGGGCTGGGGGAGCAGAGGCTCGTGGGTTAGGGGCGCTGGGTGGGGGCTCTTTGCCTGGGGGGGCCGTCGGGCTTGCTGTTCGCGTGGCGCCGCTAATGTGCTTTTGACCCCGGCAGGGGGTCGGGCGGCTTGCCTGGGCCTAGGGTTTTCCCGCGCGGTTGTCTCTTTCTTTGTTCTTGCTCCGTCCAGGCTTGGGCCCTGGGTGCGGCGCGCTGGTGTGTGCGTGTGGCCTCGCCTGTGCCGTCTTTCGGGTGGCTCTTCGCCCTTGCGAGGGGGGTGTGCCTAGGGGGCGTGCCCTTATTTTGGGGGCCGCTCGCTTGCCTTGAGGTCCCTTTCAGGGCCTCCGTGCTGTGAGCCGGCTCTGCGGAACGGCGTAGCAGTGTAACAACCGTACGACACGAAAGGGGCACTGTTCCCCCCCGATGGCATGCCATCCGGTGCCCCTGACGCGCTGGACGCTGAGGCGTACCTCACAGAACTCACAAACGAGCTTAACAAACTTATCGGGAAGGTTACTGAGTCGCCCCTCCAGGGGTCGCTTGTGCGGTGTCTGAAGCTAACGGGGGGTGCGCTCGCGGCGATGGGGAAGCAGGTCAAGCAGCTGGACAAACAGACAGCACAGAAGGACGCAGCAACGCAAAGCAGCATCAGCCGCTTGGGAAAGGAGGTGCGCGACATGCGCGCTCAGCTTGGCTCGCGGCTGCAGGACTCGGAGGAGAAGCTGCGAGCCCACATCAACGACCTGCAGCAGCAGCTGCAGGCGTTCGCAAAGGCCGTCCCGGCTCTGCTGGAGGCCGAGACCACCTCGTGCCGTGCACGGCACGCGCAGTGTGAGGCCTCCGTGTCCGCCCTGCGGCAGCAGCAGTCGGCTCCGTCGCGTCCCCAGGAGCTGGGGATTGACGAGGGGAAGCTTAAGGTGCTGCTGCGGGGGTTGACGGAGGGCCAGTGGGTCACTGTCCGGGATGGCGGCGTGTATATGGGGCCGAGGTCCGAGGGCAGGCCCATGGGCAAGTACGTCCGCCACTGGCGGAGGGAGGACGGGTTGTACAACGTGGTGGTGGAGGTTTCCCCGCTGCAGAAGGCCATGTGGCGGCTTGTAGCCAAGGACGGCGAATGGGCGAAGTCGAAGGGAGTCAAGATCTCGCCATACCTCACGCCACTAGGGCGTGCACTCAGGCGGCAGATGCAGAGCCGCTTTGACAGCCTCTGGGAGCAGGGCCTCAAACCGCGCTGGCAGGGGGTGTGCGGCATCGTCTGCCAGCGCAGGGCGAGGTCCGGCCAGGACAGCGACCGCAGCAGCGTGAGCAGCGGGGACAGCGACCGCAGCAGCATGAGCAGCGGGGACTGAGAGAGGACGGGAGGCATATCTTTAGCGCTTTGGGTAGGCGGGCTTAGCGACGCTCTAGGCGGGGCCCGGCAGTGAGGACCTGCTGGGGGCCCGTTAGCAGCATGGCCCTTCCTTGCTAGGGTTTGGGCGTTTTCCTGCTTGCATACTTGGTTTACGTAGGAGCCTAGGCCCAGTGCTGGGCGAGACGCATTGCAGGACATACCAGGCTTTGGTCTGGTCGCATTTGCAGGCTTCGTGCCTGTCAGGACATACCAGGCCTCGTGCCTTGGACGTCGTACAGCGGACGGCAGTTGTTCGCTCACCATGAGGCAGTTTCGTGTGCCTCTGCTGCGCGGCCTGGTCGTGTTGTGGAGGTGCTTGGCTGTCGTCTTCCTGCCTCAAGGGGTGGGGGCTCGTTTGGAGTGTGACCCGTGCGTGCGTTGCAGGAGCTGTTGGTTTGCGGGCGTGAGAGGCTGCCTAGGGCAACCCAGGGGAGCGTCCCCGAAGGCCACCTAGGCTTGTGCCGGCGTTTTTGGGCCGTCTCTCTGCTTGCTTGGTGGAGTGCTGCGAGTCGGAGGGGTGTGGCCTGCTGGGCGTGCGTGCTTGTGCTCTTCTCGGGCTTTGGGCTCTCTGGTGGGGGATGGGGGGTACCGGGTTGGGGGTGCAGGGTGGGTACTGCTGCTCGGCAGCTGGCTGCGGCGCGTTTCTGGGGTCTGGGCTGGGGGAGCAGGGGCTCGTGGGTTAGGGGCGCTGGGTGGGGGCTCTTTGCCTGGGGGGGCCGTCGGGCTTGCTGTTCGCGTGGCGCCGCTAATGTGCTTTTGACCCCGGCAGGGGGTCGGGCGGCTTGCCTGGGCCTAGGGCGTTTCCCGCGTGGCTGTCCGTTTCCTTGTTCTTGCTCCGTCCAGGCTTGTGCCCTGGGTGCGGTGCGCTAGCGTGTGCGTGTGGCCTCGCCTGTGCCGTCTTTCGGGTGGCTCTTCACCCTTGCGAGGGGGGTGTGCCTAGGGGGCGTGCCCTTATTTTGGGGGCCGCTCGCTTGCCTTGAGGACCCTTACAGGGCCTCCGTGCTGTGAGCCGGCTCTGCGGAGCGGCGTAGCAGTGTAACAACTGTACGACACACACACACCCCGCACCCACCGCCCACCCGCCCAGCTAACAGCTAGGCTGGAGTTATCGCTGACGTGGGCTGAGGTGTAGCCATGGACGCTGGCGTCGGCTGGGAGGTCGAGTAGGCCGCAATGAGAGAAGGTGGACGGTTGGCGGGGTTGAGAGGCGGGGGCGGCAGAGCCGCGAGGTACCGGGTGAGGAGGGTACGGAGGAGGCGGGGTCCCCAGGGTGGGAGGTGCAGGAATTGCGCGCCGTGCCGACGGTAGAAGAGGCGTAGGGCGGCTCGAATGAAGGGTAGTGGGTGTCCGTAGGTGTTGTGCAGGCGGCCGAGGAGGCGTGCGGCGGCGGTGGTGAAGGTGTCGAGGGTGGAGCTGTGACGGGCGTAGGCAACAAGGGAGTTGATGACGATGTTGCGCTTGCAGTGCAGGGGGATGGAGGAGGCGAAAATGACGTAGCGGACCAGGGGGAGGTTGCCAAAGGCGGGGGAGTCGCGTTTGTCGTACGGTGTGAGATGGTACACTAGGTGCCCAGCGGTGGTGGTGGCAAAGGCGGCAATGGTGAAGCTGAGGAAAGGGACGACGGGGGCGTCGGTTGTGGATCGGGCGGAGGGGGCGAGGGTGAGGTCGGTGGGGTAGATGCCGGGGATGCCAAGGTAGGTCTGGTTGCGGTACAAGAGGTGGGGCAAGAAGGGGTTGTCCAGGGCGTTCAGGTCGTCAGCAAACCGGAACGTGTTGCGGAAGCACAGGAGGACGGTGAGGGCGAGGGTGGGGGCGACGCGGACCGCGGCGGTGGTGGGGAAGAACGAGGCGTCGTACAGGGATCGGGTGAATTGGTACTCGCACCAGCAGAGGGTAAGGGTGGCGACTTCCGCCGCAAAGTTAGCACCCATAGCGACGCCGCACTGTTGCAAGAAGGTGTTGGGGCCGTAGCGCGTGAGGGCGGCTTCGAGGAGGGTGGTGAGGGCGGTACGGAGGGTCGGCAGGTCCCATACAAGGAAGGTGCCGTGCGGGTATTTGCCGGACCGGATGGGGTTGCCGGCAGGGTCGCGGTCCAGTTGGGTAAGCCAAACGGGTGGGGTTGCCTTGGCCTCGTACGTATAGAACTTGAAGGCGATGGCGTGGGGGTTGCCGTGGCGACGAAGGGCGTCGGAAAGGGCCAAAATGTTGGTGATGGCAAGGGCGAAGGGGATGTTGGTGAAAAGCCGTTCGACGTCGTAGGAGACGACGGTGGGGCCGACGGCGAGTGGGCGCTTGGAAATGTCGCGGATGGTGCAGGTGGTGGTGTGGACGGCGGCCAAGGGGTGGGAGGGAGGGAAGGGGCGGGGGGAAGACGGGGGTGTTGGCGGCGTACGGCGCGGCGTGGCGGTTGCTGCGGGTAGGGCGGGGCCGGGGAGGGTGCCCAGATGGGCGGTGAGGTCGTCGTCGGTGGGGGTGTGGGCGGGCGGGGGAACTTCGCCAGGGCCGTAGTGGCGGATGGTGTGGGCGTGGGGGTCGGGCGGCGGTTGCAGGCAGGCGGCATGGAGGAGTCGGGAGGCGTCGCTGGGCCCTTTGACGTGCCATGGTCGGGCGGGGAGTTGCGGCATGGTGTCGGTGAAGAGTTTGGGCACTTGGCGTCCGAGGCAGGTGAGGGTGGTGGTGAGGACCTTGGCGGCGGCGGTGGTGGGGGTGTCGCGGGCACTGACAATGAAGCGGGAGGCGGGGATGGGCTTGTGCATTTTTACGGTGGCGATGTAGGGTGGCGTGTCCTTTTCGGGGTGGAAGGGTAGGTGGATGGAGTGGAGGCGGGTACGAGTGGTGGCGAAGGTGGCGGCGACGGCATCGGGATTCGCTGGGGTGTAGAAGGATGATTGCGCGAGGTCGGCGGTGATGGTGGCGTGGTAGGCGGCGGGGCAAACGGCGACGAAGGTGTTGGGGGCCTTCCATGACGGTGATAATGAAGGGCAGGGCGCGGAGTTCTGAGAGGGCGGCGGTGGTGGCGGCAGGGGAAAGGGGGAAGGGGGCGCCGAAGGGCGGGGGCGGGGGGCGGGTGCTGGGAGGGGAGGGTGGGAGTTGGAGGTCGGCGTCGGTGTCGGGGGCAAGGGAGGGATGGGTGGCGTGCAGGAGGGCGGCGCGGGCCGCGGCGTCCCAGGGTTGGATGAGGTCGGGGTTACGGCGGATGGCGCGGCAGGTGCGGCTGATTTGGGACACGTAGATGGAGACGCTGCGGAGGAGGCCGTCAGTGAGGGGGGGTTGCAGGGAGAGCGGGGGTGGTGGGGGGCGGGTGGAGCCGCCCATGGACAAGAGGGTGTGCGCGGCGGGGGAGAGGATGGAGGAGAGGTCGGAGGCGAGGATGTGGTTGTCGGTTGGGTGACGAGGAAGGGAAGGGAAGCGAGCACAGACGCAGGCTGTGTTGGGGTTGTCGGTGCGGCTGAAGCGGCACGTGTTGACGAGCTGTTGATAGAGGGTGGGGGGAGAGAGGTACTGGATGCTGGGGCAGGGAGGGAGCTCGCGGGGCGTGAGGGTGTGGACGGCGGGGAGGCGCAGGGCGCTGCGGGCGGTGTTGAGGGGCAGGTGAGGGGCGATGGTGGCTGGAAGGCGGAGGACGGGGGGCCGGGGGATGCGGACGGAAGTGTAGCCGCGGTGGACGGTGTGGTAGGCGGCTTGGATGAGGTGGAGGAGGGCGGTGCGGTGGGCTGTTGTGGCGGTGGGATGAAGGAGGATGTGCAGGGCGCTGAGGGGGAGGCTGAGGAGATGGCGATGGAGGCGGCGAAGGGTGGCAGCGCTGTAGCTGAGCAGCGGGCCGACGGTGTTGGGCAGGTGGATGCGGCATTTGGAGAGGAGGTAGAAAAGACGGCGTAAGCGGCGGTGAAGGTTGCGGATTGCGTACCAGCGAGCGGGGGGCATGGTGGGAAGGGGCGCAGGCTGGGGGGTGGGGTCGTTGTTGTCGAGGGGGATGCGCTGGACGTTGAGGCCGGAGCCGCCGTGGGCGTCGAACTGGGAAGCCCAGTAGGCTTCACGGACGTTGGCTGCTTCGCGGGTGTAGGGCGGCGGGATGACTTCGATGGGGGTAAGCCATGCACGTCCGATGCCGCCGTGGCGTGCGAGGGTGGCTTGGAGGGGGTTGAGCTGGCGGCCGGCGTTGAGTTGAGTGTTGGCGTGGGATACATGGCCGGAGACGCGTTCGGGAAGGGAGTTCTTTGTTTGGCCTATGTAGACGTGGGGCTCGGGGTTGTCGGGGAAGATGAGGGCATAGATGATGCCGGTGGCAGTGGGGCGAGGGAGGGGGAGGTGGTAGCCAGGGTTGGTGGGCGGGTCGGTGGTGGCAGAACGGTGGCGGCGGCGGGGCTTCTTCGTGGGCGAGGGGAGGGGTCGTCTGTTGCTGGCGTGGTGGAGGAGGATCGTGGGTTGGGAGACGGGGAGCGGGTGGGTGGAGGGAGGGAGAGGGGAAGGGGTGGGCGAGGGAAGGGGAGGGGTGCGGGGCGGGAGGAAGGTGTGGGGGTGTGTGGGGGTGCGGGAGGGAGCGGGGGGGCACGGGAGGGGTGCGGGAGGGGGTGCAGGAGGGGTTCGAGGGGGTGCGGGCAGGGTGGGAGGGGGGGGGAGGGGCGGGTGGGGAGGGGAGCGGGTGTGGGGGCTGGAGGGGGAGCGTGAGGAGGGTTGGGAGGGGAGCTGGAGGGGGGCCTGGGGGTGTGGGGTTGGTAGCGGTGCTGGTATGGGGGTTGGCGTCGGGTGGGGGTGGGGGTTCGGGGGGCGGACGAGGACGCGGGGCGGCGTCAGGAGGTGCAGCGGTGTGGAGGGTGGCGTTGACGGTGGTGGCGAGGATGAGGGTCAGGCCGCGGAGGGCGAGAGGGACGCGGTGGAGGTCTCGTTGCCGGATGCCGCTGCGGGTGGCGCTGATGCGCTCTAGCACGACGGGCGGGCTGTTCGGCCCGAGTGTGCGCCGCTGATGAGCGGGAGGCGCCAATGCGCTCATGGCGCGGTGGTGTTAGCGCGGAGGAGGCCCGTGGGGCGGCGGAGGTGGCGGGTGCAGCGGCGGAGCGGGCGGGGCGGGGCGGTGCTGCAGGGGTGGGTAGTTGGTGATAGGCGGCGCGCCCGCGTAGGGGTTGTAGGCCGGCTCGGCGGGGCGGCGGGGCGGCGGGGGTGGCGGTGCGGAGAAGGGGGCGAAGCGGGCCTGTGGGCCGGTGGGAGTGGTGGTGGTGGCGGCGGTGGTCGCCGGGTGAGGGGCGGAAACGGGGCGGGGTGGGGTGGTGGATGGGGGTTTGGGGGGCTGGGGTCCGGGGGTGGCGACGGTGGCGGAGGAGGAGGCGTGGTGGAAGGGGAAGGGGGCCGGGATGTGGGCGGTGGGGGGCGGGATGGGGATGATGTTGGTGGGGTGTAGGGGGCTGGTGTGGTACTTAGCGAGGCACTGCGGGTCTGAGAGTGTGAGGAGCTCGGCGGAGGCGCCAGAGGGGAGGGCGATGGTCATGGCGTGTGGGACGCCATGGCGGCGGCAGATGTTGCACCAGCAGGTGAGGGTGATGTCGGAGGGGGCGGGGGCGCCGTAGGCGAGGTGGTGGAGGTTGTGAGCGCAGGAGGGGCAGATTTGTGTTTGGGCGAAGATGTCGGCGTGGAAGGTGGGGTGTGCGACGATGCGGAATTGCCGGCAGATGGCGCAGGTGCCGGAGACGCGCGCGTCGCAGCCCTTGTACGCGTCGGCGCGGTTGGGGGTGTAGGCGCAGAGGGGTTGGACGTTGAGGGGTGCGGGGAGCCCGGCGCGGGTGGACCCGTCGATGAAGGCGGTGGTGCGGGGAGGCGGTGGGCTAGGGTCGAAGGAGAGGGCGGGGACGGGCGGCTGGTGCTGATACTGGTGCGCTGCGCTGTGGGCTGGCTGCTGCAGTTCGTAGAAGGGAGGCCCGCTAGGATGGTTCATAGTTAGGTCTGGAGAGGCGGTACGGGCAAGAGCAAAATGGGTGAGTCTACCCGCTGGTCGTCACATCCGCTTGCGCGGCAGCGAACGGCGGTCCCGGGCAAAGGCACCGGAGCAAGTGTCACCTACCAGTGTGCAGCACCAGGACTACGGGATGCCGGTAGCACCGCACGGGTTGGTTTTGGGCCGTTGCCAGCTCTGCGGTCGCTTCCATGTGCGCTTTGCATACAGTAGTGTAGGTGCGTACAATGCATGATTAAAGGGCGGGGTTTGGCCGTTGTGGTAGTTGTTGGACAGTGGTATGCGACGCAACTGTGGCATAGCGGTACCGGTGCTGTATGCTGTCACAGGTGGGGCTCGGCTGTGAGTGCCGGCGCCCACTGGTTTATTTTCCAGCGTTGTACTATGCCTGCCAGTGAGTTGCGCGGTCGTTTGGCCGTGGCATGGGGTACGCGTAAAAGCGAGGACCCATGTAATCCAGCACTGGAACACGGAATAGCTGGCTTATGCAAGTGAAAAGGAGTTGGCAAACAGAAGCCAGGATAGCAGATACATACCTGGCGTCCCAGTGGCATACCGGTACGAAGAAGCGCCGACCCACCCGCACTCCAGGGGTCCACGGCTCCACGCTCCACAGGACAAGCTCGTTCCATGACCCGCAACGCCAAGGTGCTTCACCAGCCGTTCTTATGCCAGGGCAGCCGCAGAATCGCCTGAACCCTAACGCCTTGGCACTAACGCTCTGGTGTGCTAAACCCGCCAGCGACTTGGCGCGTTGGCGCAATGCTTCCCCATTGCATCTAAAGCCGTCAATCTTGTTTCATTTCCAGTATGCAAGCGGATCCAACGGTCCATCGGTGTATGCTGTATGCCTTTTCCAGGCTTCACATCCATTGCTGGATGGAATGATACAGGGGAGAGGGGTATGCAACTCGGCCCCATGCAGGGGATGTTGCGCCAAAATCAAACCTGCGACCACCTGAAACGCACCCGGATGCATCATTACATATACTAGTGCCCTAAAGGCACTGCAGGGACGCCTCCAAGCCTCAATCGGCCCCACCCGGGACCGAGGCATTTCGCGCAGCACCAGCATGCCCGTGCCGCCTTCCTGTTAAGCACAATCAGGTGTGGGTGCTGGACTTGCTGCTGAGCACTGGGCTGCACTGTACGTTCCCAAATGAGCGTATTTATAGAAATACGTAAAATACGGGGGTCTGTTCGCAAAATACGCTCAAATACGCTAAAAATACGGTCGTGCCAGTCCCACCCCCTGGAGCAAGGGAGGTCCCCCCCCGTGTGCTGCCAGACATCAAGGGAGCTCCCTGCAAGGCACCGCGGCAAGTAAGCCACGAGTTATTGAGGCATGAGAAGTGTCTCGCATATGCGTATGCAGTCGTTGTGGTGTGGTTGTGCTGGCGCCTGATCTCCCTGGGACCTCCCTGGGACGGTCCTGGTGCGTGTGACACTGCCAAGTGCCGTGCCAGGCCTGGACCGCAGAACGTATTTTTCTCATGTACGGCAGAAAATGACCGTATTCCGTACATGTACGTATTCCGTATTTGTACGCGTACAACGTACTGTGCAGCCCAGATGCGCGCAGCCTGTGGGAGCCGTGCTCACAGGTTTATTACCCTAGCCCGCTGTGCACACACGGAGCGGGGCGCAACAGCGCTCCGCTCTCGCGGCTGAGCACTTTCCTCTTGCCACTGTGGGAAATCAGCACAGCAACGCCTGTCCTCCTCTGCAGCAGCCAGTGCTCGACCGTGACCTCTCTTCATTCTCCCTTGCGCCCCGCCTCTGACAGGCATTGCCCAGTGGTTAACACCTCCAAGCACGGGCCGTTTCCGTTGCCAAAGCCCCACCCACAGCAGCATCTCTCCACACACCAAGGCACCGGTGGCCGTGTTATTAGGCGAACATTGGTATGGCACAATAGTTCCGTTGTGCCCTGCCTGCCCCGCAAAAAGCCGTGCATCCTGGCCTTGTCTACTGCGTTCACACCCACCAGCCACTGCGTCCGGTGGCACCCTTCCCCAGCCACAATGCAGTGCCCACCACGCCACGTCCTGCCGCGCTCCCTGCGCCCCCATGTCGTGCAGCTACCCAACCTAGCTACTTTCACCACACCGCCGCCGTAGATTGCAGCCGCGTCCGCCAACCTTTGCATCGCAGCCACGAGGTCGTCGCGTCCGGCTCCCGCTCCCCCACGTCCGTTGCGTACTCCCACCCCAAAATCTGCTTCCGCGGCGTACCCCCTAACAAAGCACCATTCGCGCCATCATGGACGTATACCAGGGGGCGCGCGCTGTGTGCAACACCCTCATCCGGGTTGTAAGCCGTCTGCACCACCCGTGGGCCAGCCAGCCATCCAGGGCCGCGCTGCCGTGCGCCTCACACGGGGAGCAGCAGCAGGCATGAGCCGCACTGCAGTAGCCATGACACGGCGGGGGGTGCTGCAGCTTGGGGATACGGGAGTGGCTGTGCCATTGACATGGGGCACCAACACCACTCGCGGCACCGCAGCAGCCAGTAGTGCGGGCAGACGCGCGGGGCACACACCCCGGTCCTCTTGTCAAGTATAGACACACCTCGGGCCGCCCGGCCGTACGACCCAGCAACGGCACCGTGCACATGCCTGCTCCCCTTCCACGCTCCCCGGCGCGTCTTAGTGCACCCACTCAACAGAAACTGGACACTACCTAGTAAAGCTGCCACCGCCACCACCTGTCAATGGACCTCAGCAATTCAGCTGCCGGCCTTCCTTCCACTTGCCGGTCAGGATGTACGCCAGATTTGCTTGGTTGGGCGCGGTCACGACCGTCACCTGTACACGTCACAAACGGTGCGCGTTCGTACGGGTTACCATCTTGATGAGCATTGCGTGCGGGCAGCTCTTATGATGGTCCCACCACGCGTGAGGGCTTACTGCAGGGGGGCGGGGGGACCGCGTTTGCTTGCTTAGCGGATGACCGAATGCCGCGCCGCTTGCCCACCTCGCTCTTTGGCACCATCTGGTAACGCCCATTGGACTCAGCCCGACATGCAATTGACACGTCCAGCGACACAACCTCCCAGCGGCTCATTCAGCTGGCGCCGGTAATGAGAACACACGCGCTGTGTGAGGCAGGGCGCCACGACCAACGTGCAGCTGGGAACCGGGTGTTTGAAGGGGACAGCAAGGGGGTGCAGACGATGGCTTGCGCCCAGACGGGGACATCCCACAACAACATGCCGTCCCCCACACGAACCCGCCTGTCCTGCCCCCCCAGCCCACGTCACCTACCTCGCCATCGTCACCGTAAACCTCGGGAGGCAGGTCGAACGCGATTTGCGATGGCTTCCTCTGGGACAACAGGTTGAAGCGCACGAGGGACTCCAGAGCGGCTGCGAGGAAACGGAGCAAGTTGGGTTGGAAACTGTTCAACAAGGCTTTCCGGCGTCTTTCGAAACTGGCATGCGGGAAGGTCGCGGTGTACAGTACGGCATCGCAGAATGTGCTAAGAGGCGACCGACCGCAGGGATTTGTGGTGCCGGTGCTCCAATACCAAACACGTACTAAAGCCACCGCAGTAGCAGCGACACGGAGCATGCAACCCCGAGCGCCAAGCAAGCGCATCTGGGCGAAGGCAACGCACCGCGGCCGGCCTCCTCGTCTCTGGCGCCCAGCACGGCCACCATGCGCTCCTCAGGCACCACGTGGTGCGGGGCCCGGGTCAGCTCCTCCAGCGCGGCCCACCACTGCTTTCGCGTCCACGCCGGCTTCTCACCGGCTTGCGGGGGCAGGTTTGCCGGGTTGAAGCCGAGGTTCACGGAGAACTTAGCCTTCACGCGCTTCTCCCGAAACGCTGCAGCACGACCACGAGCATTGCAAGCTGTTGACTTATACCATTCAGCACAGCAGGATGCGACCGTACCCCGCATTATACATTACCTGGACCTCACCGGCGGCCCACGCGTCCTCCAGGCTGCTGCCGGCGCTATATAGAGCCGCCGCCCCCATTGCCGTGGTCCGCAGCGCACTGCGCGAGCATGGGAACACGCAGCACACTTACTGCCGCGCGGACCGCAAGAGCTACGCCTTAACAGCACGTCGCACCGCTGTGCCATCCACATACCTTGCGGCACACACACACGCCGCCCTGGCCGCACGGACATGGCGGGCCACAGCCCCACGCCCTCAATCGCCGTCACCCGGTGACATACACCCTCACCCGAAGTTCCCGCCACACACGGCGTACAGCTGCGGCCACATGCTGGGCTCCAGGTTGAAGCCAGTGCAGCCCGGCTTGGAGCTGATGCCCGGCAGCAGCACGTCTACGTGGGGCCGAACGGAATGATGAGCGTGCAAGCGCGCACGGCTAGCCGCAGAAACGACACCCAACCGTACCCACCGCCCACGAAGCTCTTGGCAGCCTCCTCGCTCAGGTTGCCCAGAGTCATGGTCATGACCTGGCTCTCGCGCAGGCCACCTGCATTCGTACCAACATAGGGCGAAGGGCAACAAAGCTACCCACCGTCCACAGATACATACTAGTGCCGCTAAACGCAGGCCGCACCCAGCAAGCACTTACGTTGCTTGAGCCAGTAGAACATGAAGTCCTCCGACGTGCCGAGGATAACGTGGCATTTGTTCTCCTGCGCAGTGGTGCAGTTCGACAACCGTTTGTGCCCTGGGTTGCTCCTGCCGTTACGGGAGGACACTCGTGACTAACAAACAGGCAAGGAGGACATGTCCACACGCGCGCTGTCATGCAGCCCAATGCAACGGTTCCCAGGGTTCAGTGGCACCCCCAAGGCTCCTCGAGACCATCTGTGCCTGCCCTAACCGGCGACAACGACAACGCGCCGAGCCAAAGCCATTCGGCGATGCAGAAAGAACCGTAAGAATCGGGAACTGAGGGCGGCCAACAACAGCCTCAAGAACTGCGGTATGGTTGCAATACCCAGGAAAGGAGCGACCCAACATATCAAAGCGACGCGTTGAAGTGCTGAAGGGTTCTGTGAGACGCCTCAGTGGGGTAAATGCACAGTGATGTGGGGGCTAAGCAACCTCACGTCCGTGCCCAGAGGAAGGTCGGGGAGAGGCAAGGTGCTCGAAACAGACCTGCTTGCTGACCCTCACGAGCAAGTCCAGTAGCCCCTGCACAAGCGCCAGGATGGTGGATCAGTTGCACTAAATAAAAGGCGTTGGGGTGCTGAGCAGTGGACTTGCAGGCACGCTCACAGCTGCACACCTGCAGAGCTGCCTCCGCCTTCCAGTCGGCCAGGCGGTTGGCCTCGTCTGTGAGCAGAGGAGGGGAAGAATGTCATGGTATTAGGAGAAGCGCATACAAGTGTGCAGGCGTCAATACATGCGATTTGGGGCGGGCTGCCTCAACATTCGGAGCGGCGGGGAGATTTACCGATGATGATGAGCGGCTTCGCAGGGCCTTCCTTGGCGGCCGCAGTAATCCACGCCTCCAGGATCTTCTGCATGCGCCCGAGTGGCCCCGGCGCGCTGGGCGCGCTGGGCGCCGCTATGTTCTTGACCGAAAACGCGAACCCAAACCATTCCAAACCAGGGAAGCTGATCTTGAACTCCCCCACGTTGATGGGCCAGCCCAAACCTTTCAGCTGCTCTTCTAGCACTGCGGCAAACTCCGCAGGGCTGGTGGTGTCCCGTTGTCTCAAGTCCAAGTACAGGACCTTTCCGGAATAGGCGTTCGCCAGGCGCCCGAGAAGCGCCTGCGTATCGAATAGAGGTTGTTGCATGTATCGCTTTAGGGACAGTGACAGCGGCCAAGATCGTGCGCGAGTTGGCCCAGGGGAGCTGTCCTGAAATGTCCACTCACGCACCGTCTTCCCGCAGTCTGGCGGGCCCGTCATCAGCCAAATGATCGGGTCTTGCTTAAGCCTGCCCTGCATGATATTGAGCTCCTTCTCCCGATCGTAGAAGACCTGGTCGTTGGGAACCGCGTTCCTCACCACCCTCGCCGGCCGCGCGGACAGCGAAGGCACCAAGCACGGCCGAGCGTTGGAGTGATGTGGCGCTCTGGATGCACGCGCACGTAAAGACTGCATCGCGACGAGCGAGAACAAAAAGGTCGGTAGCTGGGCACTGTCACAATGGCCCGCGCTAAGGAAAAGTCTACCAAAGTTAGAGACTGAGTGTATGGCGTTTCAGTGCATTAGGCATTTCATCAAAATTATGCACTGTGGCATTAGGCATGGTTTTGCAGTCCAGTGAGCAGTGACTCCGCGGGATGCCCGACTCCCCGACAGGGGCCGGCAACGCAGTCTTCCAGCCAGGATCTATCGCATATATCAAGATCAATTACAGATTATGATAATAAAGCTTCTTCTGCGTCGCCTGCTTGCCATTCCGGAGCCACTTTTCGATCGCGTGCACGCAACGCACTCCAGGTACCCCGAGTAAGCAAGCTCACGCCAGGCACCTCCGGACACGCTTCCAACAGGCGCCTGCCTTGTCGTTGTTAGTTACTCTGCCACTCTGCGGTTACCCCCACCACCACCACCACCACCACCATACACGTTCGAAACATGCCACTGCGACTATCTTCGGTTGCGGGTACCCCGGGCACGCAAGCCCAGTAGCCCACGCCAGGCACCCCTCACATGCAACACACGAAGGGCCCCCCTGACACACCGCGTGCACACTGCCCGTGCCCATGCGTGCCCCGTGTAACACCTTACCGGTTCCTCCCCCCCCCCAACATAGACATTCTTGGCAGTTGGCATCACTGCTTGCGTTGCCCACTTCGTGCACGCGCAGGTCAGTCCTGTTCATACAAGAATTACATCAACCACGCAAGTCCGGCCGATGTTTGCTGGATGCCTGCTGTTTCTCACAATACGGTAAACGGCGTCGGAACAGGTAAGGGCAACAGCGAGGTGCTACAGGCCGTGTGCTAGTGCTGGCTAGTGCCAAAATAAAGGGGCCCGTTGCGGCCCCGCAGCTTGCTCACACCTGTTGGGCATAGCTCCCCAGCCAATACGCGCGAAGGCAATTTGAGCGCCCTGCACAGCAGACGACGACTCACATGTAGCAAGACGTGGCACGCAGGACTGGGTCGGAGAGGGCACACCTTCAACGGCTTCAAGTGTCCGACATTCGAGGTGTCTGATGGTAGAACAAGTGTCAGTCGTGGGCTGTCCAAGTCCAAAAGCATCCACGACAGGATGAGGTCCGCACATTTGCATAGTACGGTGCCAATTCAAACCGTACGGCATGTCAGGGCGTACGTCGCCACGTCACGACGCATGTTGCCACGCCAGCACGCACGTGCACATGGATAAGGGTTGTACAACGCGAGCCCTTGCATGCTATGGATCAAATTGCCGGTCCACACGGTCGCCACTCCTCTAACAACGCATTTGCCGGCGTCAGGAGTTACCATATCAACCCGTATTGTGTTTGATGATATACAGTTACCGATATTTGACTGTGAGAGACGTGTGAGCTGTGCCAGCCTGTCACGCACGGGTGGCTGACACGTATTTGCAGCGCGCCACAGTTCTAAGCCACGCCTGCCCTCACAGCTCACACACGGCGACACCATAAGCTCATAACACACAGGTACATCCGTGCCGTCAGGCCGTCCTCTTGAGAAAGCGACCGCATGAGGAAGACCCGGATGCACGGTATTCTTATGCCATGATAAAATGTCTTGTAAACGCTATCACAGGGATCCCGAACCCTTCCCAACTCATGGCCTTGGGCGTGAAGAGGATCAGCCCAGCCGTGCGCATCCCTTGCAATAAATTCACACATGTCGGGTAGGGTAGGAATGGTCCTTGTCCATGGCTAACTCTGCGGCACCATCATAGGCACCATCACAGCAAACCCCGTCTGCTCTATGCAGACAAACAGATCCTCGCGCCAGTATCCCAGCGCCGGCATTACCGCCCAGCGCCAGCCCCAGCCCCAGGAGCCCCAGCAGCCCCAGGAGCCCTACCAAGGACCATGCATCAATCGGTCAGGCTACCACACCATGAGGCCCCACCGCGCCTGGGGGCCCGACATGCTCCCACGCTTCCCAATCACACTCAACACCACCTGCCTCCTCCCTCCGCCGGCCCCATGCGCGTCAACCTGCCCCCGGGTCACCAACATGGCGCTCGGACCAGACGCTTGCGGACCCGGTTGCAGCGTCGCATCCGTACACGACTGCCGCCTCATGCGACCAAAGCGCCCAGGGGTCGCATCCGCTCCTGCACCCCCGGGCCCTCCTGGGCCCTGCCCCTGCCGACCTCCAGCAACGCCACCGTAGGGACCCTCTGCCGCTGTGCCCGGCCGGGCAACGGCCCTCGCAACAGCGAGGCCTGCGGGCGCCGCCGCCAAACCGCGCCGCAGCAGGTCCGTGCCAGCCGCAGGCATCGCCTGCTCTCCCGAGAGGCGCGCTCCCCCATTGCCGTTCCCCTGGTTGCTGTTGCCATTGCCAATGATGTGCTGCTGCGGCCGGATGCGGGCTGTATCGAAGCCGAGCCTCGGCACAGCGTCGAAATTACGGTAGTCCAGGCCGTGGCCCGCGCCGCACAGCGCGATGAGGCCGCCGCGGCGGTGCAGCTAACACCACTGCGCTGCACGCCGTCCGTGCATGGCAACCCGTGCCCTGTGAAGCTGCAGCCGCTGGCAGCGACGCAACCGCCGCCAACGCTGGGCCAGCTAGCGCCCGACACCACTGGCCGTACACCGCCGCTCCCATCCAGCCACTTCCCAGCCCCAGCCCACAGCCCAGAACGTTGCGACCCGTGCACGGCGCTGTTACACGTACGACCCCCGGCGCAGTACCATGGTTCAGCGCAGATAGCGTCCGTACCCTCACTGCCCCGCACTAATCGCCAAGACTGCAAAAGGTGCAGCCCGTGCGGCATCACCCACACCACCATGCTCAAAAAGCATCGGTCATGCGATCAACACGACCAAGCAAAGCCTTTGATTTTCGTCCGGTCGGTTCACATAGTACACGATCAGCACATAGGAGTTGATTTCCATTTCAAGTAAACCTACGCCTGTGCGAGTGCCAGGGCGCATGCACCGTGCACGTGCGCGACACCCACGGGTCACAGCCCAGCAGCACAACGGCCAGTGCTCCACCCCTGCAACCCTGCGCACCCACGCCCGCAACAACAATGATGCCCTCACTCCCGCGCACGCGCCGCCGCACAGCGCCTAACCGCAACCAATTACCCCGTAAAACCGTTTGCCTCCAGCGCAAGGAGCTATTTACTAGCGATACACTGCAGCATGCTTTGGAGTTGCACAGGAGGGCAATGAAACACAGAGCCCTGACACCTTGCCGTAAACAGCAAGCGGTCAGAATGGCACCTAGCCCACCAGAAAGCCCTGCCCAACGCCGCAAACCCCTAAGAGTTGCAAGCGCCATGCGCCAAGCCCACTGACCACAGCCGCTCGCGTTCCCTTTGCAAGAGGAATGCCCACACCCAGCCCCAGGCTAGCGCTGTCGATCGGCAAGAATAAACTTCATCACCTCCTCCAACGCCCCCAGCAGCTCACCCACCAAGAGGCCGCATGGCCCGCCCGTCCATGGTGCGTAATACGCCTGGGCCCCGCCTCCTGGTCGTCGCCAGCCGTGAAGCCGGGGGACTCGGGCGTGGGCCAGGGCCAAGGCCAGCAGCACGTGCCACGGGGTAAGGCGCCGCCTGGCACCATCGGAGTCCCTCAAGCCGCAGCCAACGCCGCCGCCTCCTGAGTTCCGTTCTGGCGTAGGCTCAGTGCGCTTCAGTAGAGGGTCTGCTCGCCCGACGGAGCAGGTAAGCTTGGTCCTCCTTCCATCAAATCCCGTGCCGTGCCAATGTTACCGCCGCTACCGCTAATGCTGCGGCTGTTGCTACTGCTGCTGCGGCTGCTGCTGCGGCTCGCGCGTGCAACGGTGGGAACACGGCCGTCCAGATCGTTTCCACCCGCCTGCGGGGCGCCCAGCTGCGGCCCCACCCGGGGCTGCGCGTGCTGCAGCTGCAGGGGGCCCTCAAGGCCCCGCGAGGCGCGGGAAAGCACGCCGCTGCCGGGCCTGGCGCGGGAGAGAGGCCGCTGAGGGAGCAGTTGCGTGCTGGGCGGGCGTCGGGCGCCGGGTTTTGACCGGCCTCCCCCGCCGACTGCATCAGCGCCAGGTACAGCTCCTGGCGGGGGGGCGGCGGGGATGGATGTGGAGTAAGCCATCTGCTGGGGACGTGTGCTGAGGAGGCGGGCTGGGCATGTCAAGGCCCGGCAGCCTTCTGTCAGGGTGTGGGGCAGGGCAGGCAGGCCAGGCACTGAAGGGCAGGTGCGGGTTCGCACATGCGGTTCAGGCCGCGGGTCAGACAGGTAGGTTAGGCCGTGCCTGCGCTACCGCCCTCACCGTGGTGGCGCCTCCGCCCGTGGCCAGGGAACCGGTGTGGCGGGGGGCCTCGGCGAAGGACGCCTCGGTGAGGCGCGTCACGGAGAAGGAGTAGGTGTGGATGACGTTGGGGTGGCCCACCTGGCGGGGGGTGGGGACGGGGCGCAGGGGTCAGCGGAAGGCAGCTGAGGCGAACAGTCTCCGTCATCTCCCACAGCGTATCTGGCAAGCTCCCTCTACTTGGTCCCATACCCTTTGATACCATTTCACCTGCGACAGCAGCCCCTCAGCCCGACACGTAGCAGTCATGGCTGCGAGGCGTGCCGCCAGGACCGTGCGCGACCGAGAAACAGCACGGGCACGCATTGGGATGTGCAGATGTGCACCGAGCGACCTTCCAAGCACACGGAGGGGCAGCCCTCCCTCTCGCCCCACCGCGCTGCTAAGGACGCTTTCGAGCGCCGCCGCGTTGACGTGCGAGGGCTCCTCCGCCAGCATGAACTTGACCGCCACGGGGGCGGCCTGCCACACGCCCTGTGGGGGAACCGAGGGAGGATGGGGCCCATGCCGTGCTGGGTAGGGCCTGCTAGGGCGCTCATGCAGCGCATGCCTGCACACGCGCCGCTCCAGCACACATGCATCGGCGCCAGGGTCGGCAGCTCACACCTGCCGCAGCCACCGGCTGCCCCCTTGCCCCCAATCGCCCTGTGTCGCCCACCTGAAAACACGGCGCCGCCGCCCTGGCCTATCCACCTCAGCGCGCGGAGCTCCCTGGACAGCCTGTCCAGGTCCAGCGTGGCCAACTGCGCCAGCGGAACGGACGCGGTCAGCGCGCCGCCAGCCGCGCCCGCCTCCACGTGCTGCACCACCCCCACGTGCAGCGCCGCCAGGTTGCGCTGGACGGGGCGCAACAAATGCAGAAGGGGTAGGAGTTTACCGGGCAAGCGTAGTGCAAATAGTAACTTGCAGCCAGGCCACGGGGTGACGGTTAGCGGGAACCGCTGGTAAAGAGCATAGGCCATGAAGACGGGGTGGAACGGCCAGGCAGTGGTGCGCATCCGCTCTGCTGCGCCACGTGGAGTCCAAGTGCGTTACTGTAACGTTGGCAGGCAAGGTTCTGACGTTTGCAAAGGGCGAAGGCAAGGCCCCGAAATGCGTAACCACGACACCCCACAGGCCCCAACCACCGCGCATGCCTTCAAACCCACTCCACACCAGCCAGGCGCCCCAGCTCCTACCTCCAGCCCTCGCCCACCTGCATGAGCACCTGGGGCGCCGCAACTCGCTGCAGCAGGTGAAGGCGGTGGCTGGCCTCCGCCTGCCGCGCGTACAGCGGCGCGAGAGACGGCCCTAGGGAGGCGAAGGGAGGAGCAGCGGCAGCGGCAGCAGCGACAGGGGCGGGGTACGGCACTGAAGCCGACGCATTGGCGCCCGCAGCAGCTGAGCGCCCCCCGTCCTCGGCGCTTCCGCCATGGCGCCGACCCAAAGCCCGCACCGCCTGGTGTACGCCCGCAGGGCCTCCAGGCTTGTCCGGAGGACCGCTGATCACCGCCCCTGCCGCTGCCACGGAAGGCTGTAGTGCGGGTTATGATGGGGCGGCCGGCGCCGTTACAGGCTGTGTAGGCGCCTGCGCTGGGGCTGCTGCGTGCGCTGCGCGGCCCCCTGCAGCGCCGACCGCTTGGTGGCCTCCGCCTCCGCCTCCGCCTGCACGAGGAGGTGATCCCCGTGAGGTCTAGGCTGGGCCGCGCCGAGGGCACCGGGGACAGGCGCGGCGGCTGCAAAGCCCTGGCCCCTGGCACGGCCGCAGCGGGACTCCCCGCCTGCAGCTCCTGTGCCCGGGGCGGCCGCGGGGGGTGGCACAGCCCGCCGGCCCCGCCCATGGCGAGGCTTTTGGGTGAGGCGCCGCGGTTGCCCCAGCTCGCCGCACCCGTTCCCGCGGGGGCCCTCAGAGGGCCGTCGGAGTGGCCCCGAGCCTGGGCAGGAAGTGGCAGTTGCCGCTGGTCCCACTGCTGGTGAAACTGCTGCTGCTGCCGAGGACAGGGCCCGTGTGGGCCCATCACCGGACCGGGCGCCGGTCCATCCATGCCCAGCATGGCCGCCCAGCTGCCCTGCGCGGGGCTGCAGTCGGAGCCTATGCTGACGGTGGTGTCCAGGCTGTGCTGCAGCTCGCCCACCGTGCCCGGGGCCGTGCTCAGCGCCGCGGCCTGCAGCGTGAGCACCCTGCAGCCGCCCTGGACCAGCCCGTCGCGCGCAGAGGCGGGCCCGTCCAGGACGGTTGGGGGCAACCGAAACTCGCCACCACGGCCCTGCTGGCCCGCCTTGGCGACGCCCTGCGCCCCGGCCAGCATGCTGTGGCTCAAGGCCCCGCCTGCGGATGTGCTTGTGGCCCCTACAGGCCCACAAGGGCCCAGGGCCTCACCATGACCTCCCGCCGCCATGGCACTGCCCGCTGCCGTCATCAAGGCCGCAGCAGCCTCAGCGTTTTGACAACGAGCGTCTTGACAATGGGCTTCTGGACAATGGGCGCCGGCGCTAGTGGCGCGCAGCACGCGGCACGGCTGCCCCAACAAGACTCGCACAGTGCTGGCTACAGGGTCCGCCGGCGGCGGCCCTGCCTCCGTGCAGCTGGCCACGCGCGTCCACGGCTCAGACAGCGACACCTGCACACCCACGCGCAGCACCTCCGCCTCCTGCAGCCCAGACGCCTCCCTCGCTAGCGCGCTGCGGGCGTCCACCTTGCCGCTGCTGGCAGTGGACGGAGCGGAGGAGGGCCTGGGCCCGGGGGTGGCGGGGCGGCCTGCACTGCGGCGCAGGGCGTCCTGGGCAGGGTTTGCCGCCCCGGACCCGGAGCAGAGTGCCCAGCGGGAGTCCACGGGCTGCATGACCCAGTCCTCTTGCACCGACGGCTCGTTGCAGGTCTGCGCCAATGCGATGTGACAGAGGGGCGCTGAGGGGACAGCTGCTGCGGCTGCAGGTCGGGCAGTTCCGCAGCGGCTGCCAGTGACGCCGATCGGCTGTGCGTGACGTCATTTGGCGCTGCAGCTTGTGGGGGGTTGCGGTCGTTGCTTCGGTGCCACACTCGGTGCTGGCACTCTGCGCCTCTGCAGTTGCCGGGTCATGCTGCCATCGAGGAGCTCCCTGAGGGTCAGTCCAGATAAACAGGAGAAACGGTAGGAGAGCGTGCAGGGTGAGGGCGGATGGCGCAGGGCCCCGACACCAGACGGCCGCGCGTGGGCCAGGGGCACAGCAACAGGTGGGGGTGGTCACTGGGACACACTGCAGGGCTGCCAGCTGGCGCATGTGGCTCAGTACTCGCAGTATTCGCAGCAGGTCCTACAGTCATTTAGTGCAGCATGCATGCTCTCTTTCCTTGGGGCCGCTGAAGTCAGCACATGCGGGTACAGGCTGCAGCGCATAGCTCGGCCATGAAAATTGCATCCCGGACTCTGCAATCTCTTGTGGATGTGTTATTGTCGCAGCAGGAGCGAGGCCACTCTTGGTTCGCACCCTGGCTTTTGCGTCAGACGCGGCAGGAGCGTTGGGGCGACAACGGGGATTTCGCCTGTCGCATGATCGCCATGCTTGGATATATGATTGTAGTCCACGTCGTTGTCACACACCAGACTTCCAGCTGGCGGGGCCTTGGCTGCACTTGCGGCAAAGTGACTGGGCACAGCCTTGCCCGAGTCGACCGCGTTGCCCGCGCGAGAACCATTTACTGTGCCAAAAGCGCAGCATAAATAGCGCAGCAGCAACATGTCGCAACGCGTGTGTATACACGCGTGCAGTGCAAAACCTAGGAGGCTTGGCTTGTGTTTGCGACCACCATGCTACACGGTGGGTCGTATAGGATGAAACGTTGCCGTAGCCAGTTACTGCTGCCAATGTCTGGCAGTTACACCTTTAAGTTTGGTTTGAGTTGAAAGAAACCCTGGCTGTTTCCCCCCTTCACCCTCTTCGCTCCCCTCACCCACTAGCGTCCGTCGCGAATTTGATCCCATGCCACCTCATGCAAATGAAGCCTTACCGTGCCCAAGCTACGCCACCAGACTACCTGACCATGCTACTGGCCCGACTGTCAAACAAACGTCACAGGCGGCCCTCGTCTGCTACCGCCTTCAACCAAACCAAGCTCCCGCCCTTGCACCGCCCCACCCGCTCCTGCAGCACCCTGCACCTACTGCTGCCAACCCCACACCACCGCTCTGCATGCAAACGCGACGCCATCCCAGGCGAGGAATGCCGTGTGACCCGCGGCCCTGCACCACTCATGCGTATCTGCAGCATGGACACAGGCTATGCACACAAAAGGCCCCCAGAAGGCGGCACAGGCAAGGCCGCCTGCTCAAACCAAACCTGCCCGCCGGGAGTGCCTGGGGGGTTGGCAATGGAGGCGGGCACAATTAAAGATCCTCCGTGGGAACGACCAAACAACGCCGTGCGCGCTGTACGTGCACATGGCCACTTCAGCTCCCAGCTGCTACCAATGAGAACCTGCTCATTTCCCCTCGGTGCTTTGGGCAGCGACTTGCTTGCATGGGGGCTTTCTTTCCAAACTGGCGACAGGCAGGTGGCCCCGCCAAGGTTCGGCAGATGTGTGTCGGCTTCCTTGGGCCAAGATGCATATTTCATATTGCTTGCTTGCGCCGGGTTGGCAAGCCTGCGCCCTCGCTCGCGCCCACCGGGTGCTGTCCGCCTCCCCCGTACCCCTCACTGCCTACCCTTGCCCACCCACCCTTGCCCTGCACACGGAACCCCACCCCCTGCAGACCACCACGACGTTTCATCACAATTCCTTCGCGCTGCGCATCGCGACGGCGGCGCTGTTGGCCCCCCACCCCACCCCACCCCACCCCACCCCACCCCACCCCACCCCACCCCACCCCACCCCACCCCACCCCACCCCACCCCACCCCACCCCACCCCACCCCACCCCACCCCACCCCACCCCACCCCACCCCACCCCACCCCACCCCACCCCACCCCACCCCACCCCACCCCACCCACCCCACCCCACCACCCGACGGCCCCTGCACTTTGGACGTTTACGGGCCCCTGTGTCACGGTCTATGACCGCAGACGGCGTTGTGTGTGAGTACTACAAGCTGCATCGGCAAAGCTTTCATTCGCATTTAGTGCGGTTGGAGCGTGGCTCGTATTATTGCTGGTTAAGCGCGACGGCACACCGCGCAGGCTGTCTGGACGTACGAAGATGGTTCCGCCAGACTGGCGCAATGCCGCAGCATGTTGGAGCAGGCTTAGAGGCAGGTTGTACAGTCGCGACTTGGCAGATCGCAAGATTTATCTGTTTGCACAACTTTGGCACCTGCGCATAGAACGCATCGTACCGTTCGGTGCGCCAACTTCGCCGCGGCGAGCATCACATTAAACGCACGTGCCGTCATAGACCGTGACAGCTGTCAAGCGATGGCGACCGTCATCTGGCGGCATAACCGTTGCCAGTGGCTGCAGCGTATTTCAGAGCGCGGTGTTGTCAGTTTGTGCTGTTAGGCAGGCCTGCGCTTTCGCAGGAACGCGTGCAGTTCTCGCACACAACCACTGCGCCTGGGAATACACGGTGAATGTACGCGTCGCGCGAGCCCGCAGCGCTGTCGCCCAGGCTGTCGTGCACGCGCGTGCGTACTGATACTATTGTGAGGTAGATCATGTGTGCAGTGGGCTGTTGCATTGGCTGGCAGAGTCGGCCGATGCCGTGGGTGCTTATGCTCTGCCAGAGTTTTTCATCCGCATAGTACCCTGACATGTATCTGAGCCCTCAAAAGCTCGAAGTGTTGCCGGACAAAGCCAGCGTTTGATGGGGATCGCCGCTGTCATTCAGGCGCTCGAGCTGTTATCAGCGTACGAGCCTCGGGGAACAGCGTAACACGCTTGCCTCTGTGGAGCAGTTGCAGCAGCCGCATTGCAGCAAGCTCATTGTTGTGACATATTAACCAGCAGACTGGCGGTAGCCGGCGTGCTTTCCGCCCCTGCGACACACACACATGTACTGTGGCCGTATGGAGGCGACGGTGGGGTAAGGTGAGGCCCGACAGCGAACGTATGGCTACTACCGCCAGTCTGCTGGTTAATATGTCACAACAATGAGCTTGCGCTGCGCTTATGCGCCGCTGCTGCAACTGCTCCACAAGAGGGGGCAAAGCGTGTTACGCTGATGCCACCTCCCCTGAGGCTCGACACCGCGATAGCACAGCTCAAACGCCTACTCCTGATAGCAGCAATGGAGATGGCTAACGGCTGATCAGGCCACCATCCTAAGGCTAGCTGTGAGACGGATGAACACCGTTGTCAACCGGGAAACGCCACTGAGAGGAAACGAATCCGCGGCGGGCTCCCAATGTCCTGGTCGTAACCTTACAAGATACATAGCAATGTTTGGTTACTAATGCGGATCAGGAAAAGAGCTCTGGCCACAGAGCGACCAGCAACCAAATACCAAGCCTCTCGGTACGGCACAACAGGCATCAGCCTGATCGCTCTGCCAGGACGATACTAACAGCCAAATACTACAACATACTGCACACATGATCTTCTACCCTCACAATAGTATCAGACTACGCCGCTCAAGGGCGTGCTCACGACACGTGCCTGAGAGGCGACCCAACACATGTAAGGCTCACGCACGCGTATTCCACACAGTGTGTTCCACTCAACAGCGCATTCCGAATGGACATGCCAACATGTAAAGAATACTGACACGCTCTATATCTACGAAAAGGGGCGTAAGGCCCAATACACGTGCTGCAACGGGCCGATACGTGGCTTGACACAAGGCAATGCAAGCAACCACACACCCGCAACTACTGCGCAATCACTGCTAACTGCAACGCCGGTAACTGCTTCTAACGGTTAGACACATGCCGCCAAAGATGGTCGGTCCGCCACGCTAGACCGTGACAGCTGTCACGGTCTATGACCGGCAGACGTGCGTTTTGTGTGAGTACGAGTCACTCCCCCCCCAGCGTTCACGAGCGAAAGCGCAGTTGACGCTGCACAGAGACGAGTAGACAAGTACGGTGCAGGCCACGTTCTGTACGCAGAAGTATTTGCCAAAGGTGCATTACGTGCTCAAACCAGATGAAATCGCACACGATCTAGCCAAGAATTCAACGGCTTGCGACCCATGTCAACCTCTGCCTCTAATTCACATGCTTCTAGCCGCCAACGGTGGGCTCTACTTCCCAGTTCCTAGCTCCAATCCTCATAACCGGCAAAAGTTGCATCACACATATGTCTGGCGCAAACTGTCCTTCCGATCGCCACTGTACAAGCACCCACTCAACGGAACCAAATCCAGACCTACCGCGTGCGGGTGACATAGTGTATAGGCCGGAGTCGTGCTCCTTTTCGTGCGGACAGGATGACATGTGCGGAAAAAGCCGCTAATCCAAATAATACCCCAGATACACGCTCCAAAAACACTAACTGCGAATGAAAGCTTGATCCCGAAGCAGCTTGTAGCCATAATACACGTGCCTCGCTTGCCAGACGGTTGCAATTATGCAGTACTAACCGTGCAACGTCTAACAATGACCTCCTGCACCATCCTCTTCGTAATTTACTGCTTGCTAGGTGCTACCAGTACTGGTATCCCATTCCCTGCTTCCATGACCATAACCCCACTTGACGACAACTAATTAACGCACGCCCCACACAACTCCACGTGACGATTAGCAGCTTGGCGAATCCGCGATTGTAGGGTCAGACTTGAGGCCTACGCCAAGCTGGGCGGCGTTGCCGGTACATCTAGCCGCCACCTTGGTGAGACGGATGACGGATGAGCAGCATTGGAGTCCTTGCGCCTGTGGCTCGAGCATAAGAGGCTCGATGCGAGTACCACCAGGGGATCAGGGGTGAGCAGGCAGTTCATGCTATGTACGATAGCTGTGTGGAAGCGACGATTGAATAAGCTTTAAGTCAGCCACGAACGTATAACTACTTATCGTGCAATGTGTATGTTGCTAGACGCTGCTCGACAGAGGATTGAGTGTGCACAGCTTAGGCAAGGCGTTTGTACCCACACCTACAATTCACCAATAGGACCACTCCAAACGCGCAAAGAATGACAGGTGACAAGGGAAGTTTGTCCTTACTTGTATGGCGGCAGTGCACGTCGTAAACCACTGGCCCCTTGCGAAGGTAGGGTCGTGCAGCCCAAGTCGCCAGCAATTAGGACGATAGGCGAATGGCGGGCGTTGATGAGAGTTGCGGTGCCGCTAACCTGTGCACGACTGGTGCCCCGGGGCCAACCCGGGGATCCAAAAATTGGGTGCCCCTCTCGCGCGACGGCGAGGTCGAGGTGGTATAGGCCAGAGCGATGACACGTTAGCCTCTTCCCGTGCCGTGCGGCAACAGCGACGGGGCCGTTTGATGTGGCTAGCGCCAACATACCAAAGCTAGTGCTTCGTCACGTGCCATAACGGCAGCATCGTAGGCAAGTCCGCCCTTACGTGGGGGGTTGAAGGACGCAGGGATGACAGCGTGCGCGATGCATTGGCCCCATGCTGCGACTACAGCAGCTTCAACTTGTTCATGGCCCACACCGTGCGTGCTAAGGGAGCCCGTGGTTCCCACCCTGGCGGCGCAAGCTCAGGATGCTCGATGTAGCAATGCGCAACAGCGTGCTTCCCACCACAGGTCTCGCAGCGTGGGCCGCAGTACTGCCGCCGCCGGAAGGCGTCGGGCGAGTCGCTGTAGGGCGTGTGTAGGGAGCGACGGCGCGGCGCGTAAGGCGGGCGTACTGGTGGTACGTCGGCTGGTGGCGGGGCGGGCGTATGATGCGATGTGGTAGCCGTAGGGTGGCGCGCGGCGAGCCTGTGGGGCAGCGTTGGACTCATAGGGCGGGACATCGTACTTGTGATAGCGATTGCGCTTGCGCGGTAACGTAGGGCGTATATAGGGGCAGTCGTCAGTATCGTCGCAGCACCACCCGTGTACCATGCAGTGGAAGTCCCCGTCGGGCTCGTCGTCGTCGGTTGACGCGGGGTCGCCTGCAGCGGGAGCGGGGCCGCTGGTAGAGAGGGCGGACACGGGCGCGGGCTGCGAGGCAGGGGCAGCTGAGGGGGCGCCGTAGGGCAGCGCGCCTGAGCTGGTCTGCGGGTCAACGGAGGTGGTGGAATTGAAGGTGACCTGGTCAGCGCCAGTGGTGATGGCCGGGAACTGGTTGCCCCACTGGTGGCGCGGCAGGGGGTTGAGGATGGTCTTGACGTAACCCTTGACGGCCGGGGTGTGGAGGCCGTTGACAAAGGTAATGTACAGTTGGTCCTTGGTCCACACGTGGGGCACCTGGGACAGAAGGCGCTCGAGGCGGTAGTAGTACGAGGACGGGAGCTCATCGTGCTCCTGCTTGGCGTCACGCAGTTCCCTTTCCAGAGTAGGGAGGCGCTGGGGCTCAAAGCGCTTAAGTAACAGCTCGATGTAGTAGTCGCACAGGTCAGACATGGTGAGCACCGGGGCTGCGACCGGTGCGGCTGGTGGTGGGGCACCCGGCCCCGCTGCGGCAGCTACACGTGCTGCTTCCCGAGCTGGTAGCCACGCAGTTGCGTCTGCGATGAGCGTGTGCTTAATACCGGCGTGCCACCTCCCGTGCTCTGTGTGCGGATCGATCGACGCATTCAGAGATTGCAGGAGCGCTTCAGGCGTTGCATACTGCCCAACTGTCCACGCACCTACTACAGCGCGAAGCTTGCGGATGAAGGCCTCGGTGGTACCCCATGTGAAGGGCTGGATGGTGTAGATAGCAGGTGCGAACGCCATGTCGTCCGGCCCGAGGGGGAGGAGGCCTGGTTACTTCGTACTTGACGGCAGTCGGAGCCGTACCAGGGAGCAGGTGCCCCGTTGATCAGCAGCCAGGAGGAGGCAGAAGTAGTACTGCGCAGACAGTAAACATCACAAGATTTCGTTAGTTGGAGGGAGCGACCCTCGTGAGCTCAAGGTACCGTGTGGTCCGCAGGGGGACAAGGGCGCTGTGCAGAGCAGGCTGCAAGCAAAGCCTCGAGTGCAGCTGGGCACTGAGGGGTGCGCGCGGAGCGCTAGATAACTCTGGATAAACTCTGGGAAAACTCTGAGTAAACTCTGAACGTGACGAATGGCAAAGGCAATCTAAAACTCTAGCAAAATGACGCGTAAGGCTGGCTGAGGTCCCGTATGGGCTTCGACTGAGGGAGCGACCCTGGGGATCGGTGCCCCGACAGTCGGAAATGTTGCGCAGGCTGGGCTGCGAGCAAAAACGATAAACTGACAGACAATGCAAGGCCGGAATGGCGATGGACAGTGCGACAAAGCTGACTACTGCCGGAAACTTAACAGGGTCTGCCCTCGGACTCCCACACGCGTACACTGAACACGTACCCAGAGTAAATGTCAATGGCTTGTAAAGCGACAGGCAAGGAAAGCCACCCTTACCGCGCGGCTCTTTTCCTGATGTGTGTGTCGCAGGGGCGGAAAGCACGCCGGCTACCGCCAGTCTGCTGGTTAATATGTCACAACAATGAGCTTGCTGCGCTATGCGCGCTGCTGCAACTGCTCCACAAGAGGGGGCAAAGCGTGTTACGCTGATGCCACCTCCCCTGAGGCTCGACACCGCGATAGCACAGCTCAAACGCCTACTCCTGATAGCAGCAATGGAGATGGCTAACGGCTGATCAGGCCACCATCCTAAGGCTAGCTGTGAGACGGGATGAACACCGTTGTCAACCGGGGAAACGCTCACTCGAGAGGAAACGAATCCGCGGCGGGCTCCCAATGTCCTGGTCGTAACCTTACAAGATACATAGCAATGTTTGGTTACTAATGCGGATCAGGAAAAGAGCTCTGGCCACAGAGCGACCAGCAACCAAATACCAAGCCTCTCAGTACGGCACAACAGGCATCAGCCTGATCGCTCTGCCAGGACGATACTAACAGCCAAATACTACAACATACTGCACACATGATCTTCTACCCTCACAATAGTATCAGGCTACGCCGCTCAAAGGCGTGCTCACGACACGTGCCTGGGAGGCGACCCAGCACTTGTAAGGCTCACGCACGCGTATTCCACACAGTGTATTCCACTCAACAGCGCATTCCGAATGGACATGCCAACACGGAAAGAATACTGACACGCTCTATATCTACGAAAAGGGGCGTAAGGCCCAATACACGTGCTGCAACGGGCCGATGCGTGGCTTGACACAAGGCAATGCAAGCAACCACACACCCGCAACTACTGCGAAATCACTGCTAACTGCAACGCCGGTAACTGCTTCTAACGGTTAGACACATGCCGCCAAAGATGGTCGGTCCGCCACGCTAGACCGTGACACCTGCACGTTGGACGTTTACGGGCCCGGCACGTTGGACGTTTGTTTGTACCGCTGGACATGCACTGTATGTACTCCTCGGTATGCAGGGTTTATCACTCCTGTACGTTTGGCATTTGACGGGTTCCGATGGGGGGAGGCTTCACGCCTCCCCCCTAACCCGCTGTACGGTAGCATCCAGGCGTGGTCCCTGTCTTTACAAGTGCACGGAAAAAGTATTCCGGGCTTGCATCACTGCGGGGCCAGGGGGGAGGCGTGAAGCCTCCCCCCGCTGTTGTAGTGTGACTGACGTTTTTTTGTACCGCTGGGCATGATCTTTGCTTGCTCCCGGGTATACAGGGTTCATCGCTCCTGCACGTTTGGGGGGTCAGGGGGAAAATGCAATTTTCCCCCTTTTTTACCCGCCTGTATCCTGCCTTGTAGGCCTTTTGACACCGTTTGCAGCCCTGTATGCTGCCTTGTACGGCCCTGATAAAAACGAATATTATTGTTGTGCCGGGGGGAGGCTTCACGCCTCCCCCCTGACCCCCGACAAGAGTAATGATTTTGGGATTCCCCCCTGATTGCTGCCGATGTCCGTTTGCTGTTTTTGTGTGTCAACGTTTGCCGCCTTAAAGCTGGGGTATAGAACTGTAAAAAAAGTCGCATTGATGGGGGGAGGCTTCACGCCTCCCCCCTAACCCCCTGTATGGTAGCATCCTTCCTCGGTCCCTGTCTTTACAAGTTTACGGAGGTAGTATTCCGGGCTTGCATCACTTGCTGTTGTAGTGTGACTGACTAACAGGCGACCACAACAAAATAAACACGCACTGAGCCGAGAGGCAACGGCAGCCCCACGGACCAGCAACACAACCCCGCCTCCCAACCGCTACAGCGACCCCAACCCACGCCAAGGAGGAGGACCCCGTCGTAGCACAGACTGCCGGCCAAAACCGCCCGACCAGCACAAAAACGACCATGCATGTAAAAAGTCACGGTTATTAGCGGACAGGCGAGGCAGGTGGGGAGTCAACATCAGGCGGGCCACGCAACACTACACGACCCCCCTGACCAGAGGCAAGGAAGGCGTGTGAGGCAGGCACCGCGTTCCAGCCCCGAGGGGCAATACCAAGGACAGCAAAGGACCGCAAGCGCGCCCAGAACTCAGCTACCACCTCAGTCGAAATACGAGCCAGATTGGCACGCGCAACACGGGCGTCGTCACGTGACTGGTAAAGACGCTGGCGACCCAGTTCAAGGGCCGCGATACAGGCAAGGCAGACCACGTCCCACACAGGTTGCAGGACAGCATCACACGGACAAACCGCCAGCCACACGTATTGAGGCAGTAACGGCACACCAAGGACCTCATGCAAATGAGACCATAAACTTGCTTACGCACTCCAAATGCGAGCGACAACGGTAGGATGATGTACTGCTGCAACCAAGACCTCGTGGTAGGCCCCTTGACATGGTCGCAAATCCAAGTACAAAGCACATTGAAATGCGGTTATGCTTCTTCCACGCCAGCAAGACCGCCGCTGGCCGCCGTCCTTCCCTTTGTACGACGCCACACATGTATGTATGGATTTACAGTTTTGGCCCCCTTCCAGGGCGCAGCCTCGTCCCATAACGGGGCAGGGCTGGCTCCGGCAATCAGGGACACGGGGTTTCCCACCCCTCTCGCTGTACGGTTAGGAGCCAAACAGCTCCAACGGGTTGGTAGGCCGCAATTAGAACGGGCCTCAAGTTTCACCATATCTCAGCCTGGCCCCGCCCCCACGCAGCTTCCCGTGGACATACACCCACAGAACAAACAGCGTCTCTACCCGTGGCCCCCACCTACCCTCCTACCAGGGAGGAAACCGGACACGAGGCAGCTGTACGGGGGAATTAGCCATAAGCGGCCCCCCGGATGCTGCTTTCGCTCCGCCCCCCTTTTAAACACGTGAGCCTGCCACCAAACAAAGGCCCCACTAGCCCCACAGACGCACGCCGCACGGAAGCACCCTCCCCCTCAGGCAGGCAGCCCAGACAGGACAGGCAACGTACATGTACTCAGTTTTTGGGCAGTATCCGCCCTTCAGTTCGTGTTATGGGCATCCGGCCAGTTGCACATAAGGCGGCCGTCCACCACCCGAAGCCAGGCGTGGTCTGCGTCAACCCCGTCCCACCCCGTGCGTGGCACCCCTAGAGCTGCAAAGGCCCGCAGATGCGCCCACATGCTAGCCACCGCCCTGCGGGAGGCCTGCGATGCCAGGGACTGCCACTGGGGGACTGCCGCGCTGCCCCGCAGCTCCCTCATGCGTGCGTGCATAAACTGCCTCCCCACCTCCATGGCTTCCAGTGCCGCCAGAGCCACCACCTCCCACACGCACTGCTGTGCCCCGAGGGTGCCCTAACCAACCACATCTGCTCCCTCCGGATGCCCTCCCCTGCTGGCCACCCCTCTTGCACGCTCCCCACTACCGCCCGTGCCACCGAGCATTCCCAGAAGTGGTGCTGCCTGGGGTGCCGGCCCAAGTCTTCCGGCCCGCCAAAGCCCCCACACCCACATACCTCGGGTGCTAGGCCCCTAATGTGCGAGTTCCCGAGCAAGGGGACGCCGTCTACCGTTAGCCGCCAAAACGTCTCCTTACGCTGGTTTTCCCATCGAACCCCCCACAACCTGTTGAGCGCGTCCTGCAAGTGCTTCAGGGCCGCCTCCTTCGCTGGTGGGTGCAGCGGCGCCTCCAGCGCTGCTTCCACAAATGCGGCATGCTGCTCGCTCCGGGCTGCGGCTACCTCCGTCAGTTGCAGCACCGTCGCCAGCCGGACCGTCAACCGCCTAAGTCCCATCTTCCCCAAGCGGCCCATCCCCGGCACCTGCCAGCCCACCCGCGGGAGGAGCACCAGCAGCGCGTCCCGCTCGTCGGTGCTTCCCCCTCGCCACCCTGCTCCCGGTTGATCCTGAAGGCTTCTGCGGCCGCCCTCCACTCTGATGGGATATCCTGCAGCAGCTGTTGAAGCCTAGAGCTGAGGCGTAGTTTCTGCCCCCAGCCACACGGGTCCCTTGCTGCCGGTGTTCGGGGCTGCAGGCGCCCCTCAGTATGTTGCCGCCACTGCCGGTCCACGGCCAACCGGGTCCTGCGCTCTCCCTCCGGCAGTTGTGCCCACGCTGCTTCCTGCTGCTGCAGCTGGGCATAGAGGGTCAGCGCGTCCCCGATTGTCCGCAACCCGTGGCACCCTACCAGGTCTGGGTACCGGTGCTCCAGGCCGGGCCGGGCTGTTCCCCTGCCAGGGCCCTCCATACCTGCCCCTGCCCCTGGCCCCGTCCCCAGCCCTGTTCCCTCCCCCCTCCCTGCCCCTGTTGCGCCAGACCGTGCGTGCTTCAACCGCGGCCCCTGCTGTGCCCCCCGCTGCTGCTGCTGGTGCTGCTGCCTGGGCGGGTAGAAGGGGGTTGCCCCACAGCGGGGCTGCCCAGCACCACGGGCCCGTGGCGATGGGTTCCTCCGCAATGTCCTCCACCGGCGGCAGGTGGCCTAGCGCCGCCACCACACGCTGCAGTGCTGGTGGCAACACCCGCACCCCGAGCCATGGGCCCTGGCAGGTCGATGTGAGCACCGCCAGGGGGTGGAAGCCGGGGTGGCAGCGCCGGAGGAACAGCTGTGCTGCCAGCAGCCACGGGTGCTGCGGCTGTTCAGGCGGGTACAAGACGGACAGGGCAAGCCTGCGCGCCCACATGGCATGACGTGCCTGGACATGTTCCCGCAAGGCCAGTGCCCCAAACCCGCCTACCCGTGGGTGCCCTACCAACAGGCGCTTCGGTACCCCTGTAGTTCGCTGCTGCTTGCTGCTTGGGCCCAACTGCCGGTCGATGAGGGCTGCCGCCTTTCGTTCTAGGGTGCCCAACTCACCAGATGAGGGCATCCCATCGTGCTCCATATGCCAGGTGACCAGCTGTAGTCCATAGGCGGCTACCGCTGCCGCCCGGCCACACATGTGCTCCGGCCGCAACATTGCAAAACCAAGAACGCACGACGCCAAGCGCTGGCCGGGTCGAACGGGTTGGTCGGTTGGTAACGATATGCCGATACGCCGGCCTCCCCATTTTTGCTTTCAGCGGCACGATGCCGAGCAGTCATCACACCCTCACACTCCCTGCACCGCATCTCGCTGCACCCTCACACTCCGCGCCGGGTCTCACACTGTGTACCGGTCGGTGACGCTGTGTGACGACGCCAGGCGGGGTCGTTGCAGGGCCGACAGATGCCATCGGCGCCAGCGGGGTCGGTAGCCGTGCCGCTGCAGGCCACGGCAGGCTGCTGGCGTCCACCTCCTGGCAGCGCAGGCACAGCCACGTGCCATGCGGCACGCGGGCCAGCCGCAAGTGTATGTGCTGGCTGGCTCGTTTTGCACCCGTCCATGCGCGTTTCAAGGTGGGGGGAGCCACACACCTTACACTGCAGATTGATGGTGGTGTTTGAGGTATGAGCAACACATATCGGCGCGTGCTCTCCCCTTTGCTCTGCACCTTGCACCCTGTCCAGCGAGATGGAGGGAAGTAATAGGGCCACGAGGGCCCGGCGCTTTTCTTTACTCAACAGGTGTCGTGGTGGCACCGGCACAAGGGGTCCACGGACGCGCCGCCGGGTGCGGGTGCCGTTGCTGCCCACCAGCAAGAACACGCCCAGCAGCCCAACAGACACCACGCACAGGGTGATGTTGTGCGTCCTGCCACATGTCTAGCCAATGCTGCTAAGGTAAACGCCAGGCCCGGCACTGCCCGCCGTTGTAGCAGCCCGCGGACTAGCGAAGTGCCAATGTCGTCGTCGGACGCGGGCCCCGCTAGGACTCCCCCCACCTTCCCCAGCGGCGACGTCCGTGTCGTGGCAGTGCGCTAGATTAGAGCGGGTGGATGTAGGTTTCGTCGAATGTAACGTAGTGGCGTCACGGGTCGATGGAGAGGTCGAGAAGGACTGTGGCGGAACGAGGGGATTGGAGAGAGCACGGCGGATGGAGGGCGGGCGTGGTGAGGTCGGGTGGCAGTCCATCGGCAGCACCAAGCGCATGGTCAAGGACGGCCTCCCAGTCGGTGACGGAGAGGTGGCAGGGTATGGATCGCAGCCCGGTAAGCTGCTGCACAGCAGGGGCTCGGTGGAGGCGGCGGGTACACAGCAGCAGCGTGGACACATTCGGTTGCTTATATCGGCTCCCTGAGGATTGTGGGCTAGGTGCGCTGCAATGCCAGGCCGTGAACGCGCTGATCAAGGCCTCAAGTACACGGTGGTACACGGTGGTGGCAACGGTGTAACAGGGTTCCGTCAAGGGCTGTCCCTGTCAGGCTGACCCTTTTAATACTGCCGGCTGATGTTGATGCTTGGTTGTGGACCAAGAAGGGTACACCATGCATGATTTTGAGCGCGTCTTGCTTAAACAGGCGTCAGGCATGCCGCCCGCAAGGCATGGTACGACAGGTGTACGTCAGTGGTACACTGGTACACAGTCATGCGGTGCAGCCGTGCGGAAGTCGCAAGCCGTACAGCCACGTGCCGTACGGCACGTGCACCAATCAACAAGTCGCGCTCTTTTTTGCGGGTGCAGCTACTAAGAACCAAGTAACGCGGCACCAGTGGGGACACCATATTGGCAGTGCAAAAGAATGGCGCACACAAAGTACGTATATGGCTTGCTCGTCTGGTTGCAGAACACGACCACCTTCGCACCTAACTCGCCACTGTATACCACTAGACACCGCTATGTACAAAGAGCAACCCTTGGCTCGTATGATACTCTACCGATACACTATGCGCGCCATGCGGGAAAGCTCGTACCTACGCCAATGGGCGGCCTGTAACTTTTCCACACGTAACACTGAGCGTGCGAACGCTCTTTATTGCAGCCCCTTTTAGGTCCGGATCGAAGCACACACAAACACACGGCACATGCAAACATGCCAGCCCCAGTATGTTGGCTATGCACCACACGGGCAGCTAGCTCAGCACACCGGCAGCAGCCGCCCCTCTAGCACACGCATGCGTTATCCTGGCTGCCGGGGATAGGGCCGAAGGTGGACTGCCACGTAGGGGGGGACGAGCGCAGCAGCGTGAAGCGGCAGAAGGAGCTGCAGGGGGAGCGCGTGGGCGGGGAGGGGGGGAGGGGATACTCTGTATGGCGCAGTGTGAGCGCGGCAGGGGCTCTGATGTATGCATGTGCTACAGGCAGGTGTATATATGCGTGTGCTACAGGCAGGTGTGTATAGAACGATCACCAAGACCAAAACCAGCTGCCACGTGCGCCCGGCCGGCCCCCACCCACCCCACACATGCCCCACTCACCCCACAGCAGCGCCCCCCCCCCCAACAAAGCTCCCATGCGCGCCCGGCCCGCAGCCACTCACCCCACGCAGCCGCACTTCCCGGCCGAGATGACGTCACTGCTGCCGCCGCAGCAGTCGGATGCGGTGGCCTTGAAGAAGGAGGTGCAGGTGGGGTAGAGGCAGCGAAGGGTGGACTCGGCCACGGCCTGCGCCAGCGCCTGAGCCTTGCCGCTGCTGGCGGCCTCTGCCTTGGCCTCTGCGGGTGGCGGCCACGCGGAAAACGCGAGGAAACCATGTGAGGTGTCAGGGTAGCAAGGAAACGCTGGTAGCAAGGAAACGCTGGTTGGGGCAGAGGCGAGGGGTCTGTGCGTCATGCAAGGACAGGCATGTTGATGTTGATGACGGGAGGAGGGGTCCGCCGTGCAAGGAAACGCATTGTGATACGTGATGCCCGTCATGCCACGACGGTTTCCATGCCACGTGATACCAAAGGAGCTGCACTCCTGGCCGCTTTGTAAGTCCCGGCAAGCTGTAGCATGCAAGCCAAGATGGTTGCTGCCGTGACCACATGCAGGGCGGTACCTGCTGGCCCCCCTGTACGGATTGCCCGTACGTAGCACGCGACGAATGGCGCGCAGTAGCGCAGCGACTTCCGTACAGTACGGTATCGTGCGCGGCAACGCGACGGGGCATCCCCCCCGCTCCCTGTCTATCCTTAGGACCCCCCTCTCCCCGCCACCCACCCGCCAGTGCGCTGGCGACGCCGCCGCAGCCGCCGGCGGTGGCGTTGGCGAGGGCGGCGGAGAAGGCCTGCGCCTGGGACTGGTCGCCGCTGGTCAGCGCCTGGGCGATGGCTTGACCCGCAGCCTTGGCGTTGCCCGCGCCCTGGGCCTGAGCGATGGCCTGGGCCACAGCCTGAGCCACGGCGCCCTTGTTGCCCTGGGGGTGGGGTGGGAGCGGGGGCAGGGTGTTGTCGAGGGGCGGGGGCGGGGGCGCGTTGCAGGCTACGTGTGTCGCATGTGGGGAGCAGGAGCGGTGCGCTGATTTGGGGCGTTTGTTTTTGTCGAGCGGGTCTTGCGTGGCAGGGAGGGGGCGTGCGTGTGCGTGTGCGTGTACGGCAGGGGCGCACAGCGACGCACAGGCAGCTACGCACAAGCAGAGACAAGACTACTGCCACCTTCACCAAGGGAGGTCGAACAAACAGTGTGCCGCCGGATGGCTGGAAAGGAGGGCAGGTGCTTTTTGAGTACGGACATCGCAGCCAGCTTGCTGTCAGGAACAATACTAATACACCATGAACGCCCACTGAAGGAACACCGCGAGCCAGTCATTAGCGATCCGCACCCACCTGGCTGTACGCCTGTGCCACGGCCTGCGCGGTGGCGGAGGCGGTGCCGCCGCCCGCGCCCAGCCCGGAGGCGATGGCGGAGGCGGCGGCGTCGGCGGAGGCGGTGCCGGTGCCGTTGGCGGTGGCGGCGGCCAGGGCCTGAGCCACAGCGGAGGAGCTGCCGTTGCCGGCGGCCTGGGCCAGACCCTTGGGGGGAGTGGGGGGTGCCGGCAGGCAGCGAGTTGAGCAAACCGATACACATCATCCGTTGACTAGATGATGATGTCGTACCGACGGCACGACATGCGGTAGCTCAGGGGCCTGTGTACATGGGGTGCCGAAAGCATCACGCAGGGCTGCTGATGTGTGCACAGAAAGCGGTCCCAGTGCTCCTGAACTCACCTGTGCCACGGCTTGAGCGGAGCCGCCGCCCTGTGCCGCCGCCTGCGCCAGCGCCTGCGCCACGGCCTGGGAGTTGCCGGAGGCCTGTGCCTGGGCCAGAGCCTGTGCCACAGCGTTGGCGGTGGTGCCGGGGGCTGGGGGACGCGGGGTGGAAAGGGCCGGTCAGTGTAGCCGTCAATGGGGGTGTTGTGGTACGGCAGAAAGATACTGGAAGGGAAAGGCGGGGGTGAAGGGGAAAGCGGTAGCATCCTGATGCGTCAGATGCTGCAGCAGTTCAAATGGCAGGAGTATGATGCACATGTGTTAAGGCGTCCTGCCGTCCTATATATTTGCCGGCGATTAACGGGGTGGGGTAAGCACGGGCGTGTGCCCACGCCCACTGCAGGCGGCTGCCCAGAATCGACTAGGTACCACGCGCGTCAGGACCCAGACCGGAGGCAACACCACGCAGCAATTTAGACAACACACCAGCAGCGTATCACTACTCACAGGTGGATGCGGCCTGTGCGATGGCCTGCGCCACGGCGTTGGCGTTAGCGCCGCCGCCGCTGGCGGACGCCTGGGCGATGGCCTGCGCCGCGGCGTTGGCGTTGCCGCTGGACACGGCCTGGGCGATGGCGGAGGCGGAGGCGGAGGCGGAGGAGCCGCCGGTGGGGGTGGGAGTGGGGGTGGGCGGAGGTGGGGTGGGGGTGCCGGCGCCGGTGCCTGAGGGAGGAGGGGGCAAGGCGGATGACAACAGACATTGTGTCAGGGCGGGAGTATGAGTGAAGGGGCTTTCGCACATTCGTGCGTGCTTCAAGAGGGGTTGGTTGTAGGCCGTACAGGAAGTACGGTCTATCGTTGCTGCTGACCTGATGCAGTGACCTTGTCAGTACGAACATGTACGAAGCCCAAGTGCTGTGTACGTAAGTTCGGTCCTGGGGGCTTACCCGACGGGGTAGGCGGAGGAGGAGGCGAGGGCGAGGGAGGAGGTGGCGGGGGCGGAGAGGGAGGAGGTGGCGGGGGCGGAGAGGGAGGAGGAGGCGGGGGCGGAGAGGGTGGGGGCGGCGGGGAGAGGGAGGGGGAGGCGGGGGGGAAGGGGAGGGCGGCGGGGGCGAAGGCGGCGAGGGCAGGCATGCGGCCACCGCCTGCGCCTGGGCCACCGACTGCGCAAAGGCGTTGCCGTTGCCGGCGGCCTCCGCCTTGGACTGGGCCTCTGCGGGGGAAGAAGACACCGGGGCGGGGCGCCAGGACAGGGTGCCGTCTCAAGGCTAGCACGTGTGCAAAGTGTCGAATCACACCCCTTGTTTGTTTCCCCACGCAGTTCCGCCATGCCGTGGATAAAGCAAAGACGGATGAGCTAGTGTTTGGCTGACGGCGCCACACCCGCAACTTGCCACAGCGCAAGGGCGGTGCGTCAGTGCAGAGAAGTACAGCGCGAGCAGGTGGCGGGGTGCCACCATGCAGTACCATCATGCCATGCCCATGGTCAAGCAAGAGACTCACGTGCTAGCGCCTGGCTGACGGCGCCGCAGCCGCCACTCGCCACCGCCTGCGCCAGGGCCTGGCTGTAGGCGGCGGCCTCGTCACCCCCGGCGGCGGCGGCGTTGGCGATGGCCTGCGCGGCGGCGTCGGCGTTGCCGCCCGCCTCCGCCTGGGCCAGAGCCTGGGCCAGCACGTTGGCCACAGCGGTCTTGTCGCCCTGGGGACGTACGATAGGGGAAGACAGCAAACAGCGGCGGCACACGGCGGCAAGGGGCGAGTTTACAATGAGCTTTTTGAACTGGCGATTAGGCACCAGCTACTGCAGCGCTCGGCGTGCAGTACGTGGCCGAACGGTTGGGCGTGCTGTCTGCAAAGGGGCGCACGTGGTTTGCGGTTGCGACCCTCGACTGGGTACTTTGGCAGTCAGCGTACGGCAGCGTACGGCAGCGTACGGCAGGGGCTGTGCAGAGCAAAGTATAAGCTCGCCGTGCTGTAGGCGTTCCGCCAGTTGTCACACGTGGTTGTGTAGGTAGCAGGTGCTAGAACGCAACGCACGAACCTTGCTAGTCCGCACACTGCAGCAAAACGCCCCCGACTCACCGTGCTGTAGGCTTGTGCAACGGCCTGGGACACGGCCTGGGCGGTGCCCCCGCCCTGCGAGATGGCCTGCGCCACGGCCTGCGCGGTGGCGTTGGCGGTGCCGCCGCCCTGGGTGGCGGCGGAGGCGATGGCGGAGGCGGCGGCGCTGGCGTTGCCCTGCGGGGTGACAGGGCAGCGGGATACTCAGCAGTACAAGGAGCAGTGGCCCCTAAATCAAGTAAAGGCCTGACCAGGCACGTGTCAGGCTGGCGGTAAGGATAGCAGGTGTTGGCGCACAGCGGCAGCATGGTGCCGTGCGGGGCATGTGGGGCACGGGGCTATCGCACCAGGGCGCTGCAGGACAGATCCACATGCTGAAGCGTTGCACCCACCGCGTCCTCTATAAGTCAACTTCAATTGAGCGCAAACATCTTGTTGATGTAACTAACAGCATTCTTCCTCCCCCTCCCCCCCCTCGCTAACCTCGCTCTATGCAGGCCGACTGTTTCCGATTCCCCTTTGCCGCTTTGCGGTTACCCCCCCTCCCCCCGCGGTGCAGGCTGACCGTTGCCGATATACTGTAGTTACTTTGCCGCTTTGCGGTTCCCCGCGGTGGGCCCCCAACTATTGGCATTTGCACCCACCGCGTCGACGGCCTTGGCGAGGGCTTGTGCGACGGCGCTGGCGGTCGCGCTGCCGCCCTGCGACACGGCCTGCGCCAGCGCCTGCGCCAGGGCGGAGGAGGTGCCGTTGGCCTGCGCCTGGGCCAGGGCCTGGGCCACTGCCTGGGCGGTGGTGTCGGGCGCTGCGGGGGGTGGGGTGGCGGGGGGCAGGGGTGCACGGAGGGTGCAGGGAGAGAATGTGAGGAGCAGAAAGCGGTGGGAGGTGTGAAGGGCGCATGGACTTGTAGGGTTGCATTGCATTGAGTAGATGTCAAGGACTGGTACAAGGTGTGGGCAAGGGAGGTGGTCGAGGTGTGGGCGAGGGGTGGGCAAGGTGTGGGCAAGGGAGGCGGGACAAGGTGTAGTCGGTGAGCTGAGCCCAGGAGGAGGGAGGCGGGCTGCCCGTGGCTTGTGACGGGTTGGCTCCAGGGAGCGGCAAGAGGGAATGAACACCCAACGGGTGCGGTGCTCAATTGTCCTGCGAGCACGCGTCGACTCTGAGGTGCGCATGAGAGAGTGCAGAGAGGGACACAAGCAGGCGTGCGTGGATAACTCACAGCTGGAGGCGGCTTGGGCGATGGCTTGGGCAGTGGCGTTGGCGCCGGCGCCGCCGCTGGCGGACGCCTGCGCAATGGCCTGCGCCGCGGCGTTGGCGTTGCCGCTGGACACGGCCTGGGCGATGGCGGAGGCGGAGGCGGAGGAGCCGCCGTTGGCGTTCTGAAGCAGAGCGCGGCCTGCGGGAAGGCGGGAAGGCGGGAAGGGGCAGCAAAGCAAATAAGGGAGACCGTTGATAAGCGGTGCAACAGGTAAGATTTCTGTAATGAATGGGGTAATGTGCATGACGCGCTGTCCATTTTGGCGCCTAATGAGCCCTCAGCCGAACGCGAGACACTTGCGTCGACACGCGCCGTTTGTCGCCCAGGTCGGCACACAAGCGCAAGGCCATTCAGCACTTAGACCAGCTTGGTACCATAATGCAAACAACTAGGCGTCACTGGTTTTGTGCAGTCTTCAGCACGGTAGGGACGGCCGATCGGTCGGAGCTGGGTGAACGCGGCGTCAGCGCTGCTGTCAACTGCCACGACACTGTGCGAGCATACCAAGATGTGCGCTGTGGCTATCCCAATGCCATGCGCACCTGCTGCCGATGCAGGGCCGCCGCACAAGAGCAGCATTGCCAAGAGCGCCGCTAAGGGCGCCAAAGCGCCTGGGCGCGCCATTGTTAGAGCAGGAGTCACCGCGTTGCCTCTGTCAGTAATAGACTGCGCTTCAAGAAGCAAGTGATCCGCTCTGTGGCTCGGCTGTTTCGCGCTCGCAAGTAGCTGCAGCGCGGCTTAAGGATAATGGTGCGGTTCCGGAAGAACGAGACTTTATGGCCGTGATGCCGGGATTACACATGCATCCAAGGGCAATTCGTTGTGGTTGACCGGAGCCTCGTTGTTTGACCGGAAACAAAGGCGGGTCAACGTCGGCGGCAGACCCATGGGTCGGCGATTCCGGGGCCGCCGCGGAAGCAAGCAGCGCATTGCGCCTCCTACCATTCATCAAGGATAGACCTGTACAATTCATAGAAATTACGGCATATGCACTGGCGCCACTGGCGCAGACAAAGGGCGCCACCAGGCGACTGAGTTCTCGCCGGAAGGTACTGCCAAGGAGAGTCGGTGCTGCGCTGTCAACTCAGACAAACAACAGGGGCATGCAATTCATCACATAAATTATCAAACACACACAGGTTGTGAACAAAGAATCCACGAACGATTCAAATTTGAAGCCCAGCGCAATTACGTGCGCGAGAAAAACCATGTGCCTTGCGGCCATGCCGCCCGATTGCCCAAGGCCCCATCCCGCCATCAAGCCCCGCCCTCCCTCTGCGCCGAAGCTGCATCGAAGGCCCAAAAGACCACAGCCAAATTGAGCCCAGCAACAATGAGCTTCCCTCAATGTAACCATTGCAAAATTGCTCCCAACTAGGCGTAGCAGCTGCTTACGCCGCTCCCTGTGCTGGCACAAGGGGTACCGCCCCATTACGACCGCCCACGCTTCGGACAGCCAGCGCCATCGGCCATGAGTCCCGTGAAATGAAGCCAAACCGACAGCCACTCAAACCTTGTAACAGTTCCGGAGAGACAGATGCAGGCCCGACAGATGTAGGGGCACCAGGAGCTCGGCGCCGTGGGCACAGCGCGCCTTCCCAATTCTCCCCTCCACTCTGCAGCAGCCCTTCCCCGCCTCGAGGACAGTCGCCCTCTGACAGGACACAACGACACATTGCATAACCTGCTCCAAAAACACGATACCCTCTTGTTGGACAACTTGCGCACATACACCGCTGGAAGGAAGGCGTTTCCCGGCCTCCGAAGAAGCAACATTCACGAACCACCGACCGCCCGCAGGGGCACGATTCACAGTGTCGTCAAGCTGCCCTGCCCACGCCCATGCATCAAGCTGCATGCCTGCCTGCATGCAGCGTGAATCATGCATAATATACGCGCTGCCTCGAGTCCGAATTCGAGGCCCTTGCCTTTGGCGCTTCCGGCACCCGCTAGGTTCATCGTGCAACCGGCGCACCGACCGGCATAACGGCCGTTGACCGTTCATAGCCCCTCAACACTCAACGGAAACTGTTGCCCCGCACGACACAATATTGCACAAGGCCATGACTGTAACACGCAGCTCGTGTCAGCGCCATGCGGCAAGAGAGGTGCCCCCACATCCAAGACAGAGGTTGACCGTCAACGTCATTTATCCAGCCCAGCTGCACGCAGCGTAAGGACCGGGGAGAGAGTGACTAAGACTAGAAGACCCGTAGGTCACAAGAACGCATTCCGTTGCGATCTCCCAATGGTGGCCTCCAATGGTCACCTCCATGCCCTCCAAGCGTGCAGGGTCCACCTAGCTGCCCGCCAGGTCAGCCCCTGTCAATACCCCTCGCCTCTGGCCTGCGCCAGTAAGCCGGCCCCGCCTCACCCCTGCCTACACACAGGCTGAGCTGCAGGCAGACAGCTCATGCCTTGGGCACGCTCGGTGGTAAGGGCATAGCCCCGGGGTGCCACTACCACGGCCCAACCAGGGTCCCCGGAGCCCCTCGTCCCTCTGAAATGCAGGACTCCCCGAGCTGCAACTCGCAATGTATAACCAAGCGTGTACAACAACCTCTCGCTATTCCAAGGAAAGAGCCTCTTGGCAGGCTGCAGGACTAATGGTGCGTTGTCCTTTGAGAAATACCAATCTCGCCGAACCTAGCTCACGTTTCCATACGGGATATACAGGCACGCATTATGTGACAATAATGTAGGTACATATTGAGTTTGCGAGTGTCGCTGCATGTCCAGAACCTTTTGCGCGACTATTTCAGCAGGAAACGAGGCTCCGTAACGCTTGGCCTTGGGTGTAGGAGACTGGACGTAAGACATGAGAGTTTGCGAGCAAGAAAACGTCTTTCCTGAGCGTCTTTTGCTCGTCGGGGCGCTTCTTTCAAGCTCGTACGACAATCTCAGCCGTACAGCCGATCCTTTTCTGAGAAAAGCAGAGCCCGAATGCCAACGCTGCCGTCCTCGTTGTCCTACCAACGGAGCACCAACGCAGCACCAACGCATACCTTTCAGTAAAGATGGCCGTCTCCATGCGCGCTGCTTCCGGCAAGGCCGCTATTCGCTCTGCCAGGTGTGAAATGGCTTTACAGCGGTGTTGCGCCAACGCAGCAGATAGACCTCCAGCGCAGCGCGACTAAAGCGACATGCTATCGTACGTTTGTGCAGGCCTTCGCGCACCCCCGTGGTGTGCAAGGCGCAGAAGGTCGAGTTCGGCCAGGCTGCCGCTGCCGTGGTGGCTGCCTCTGCGCTGGTCGCCGGGGTGGGTTGATCGCCATGCCAAAGCACTAGATCCAGAGTCAGCAGTACTGGAGGAGCAGCAATATGAGTGCGGCACAAGCGCGCGAGGCGACTTCCGCGTTGTGCTTGGGCGATGAGCCACGTCGCGCGCAAGCGCGGCACTATACTTGCCTCTACGCAGCAGTGATCTAACCCGACTTTTGCTCCCTCCCTCTTCTCTGCTCGCAGTCGGCGTCCGCCCTGACCTACGATGAGCTGCAGGGCCTGACCTACCTGCAGGTCAAGGGTACCGGCATTGCCAACACTTGCCCTGTCCTGTCCAGCGGCACCACCAACCTGAAGGAGCTGAAGGCTGGCACCTACAAGGTGGACAAGTTCTGCGTGGAGCCTACCTCCTTCACCGTGAAGGAGGAGAGCCAGTTCAAGGGTGGCGAGTCTGAGTTCGTCCAGACCAAGCTGATGACCCGCCTGACCTACACCCTGGATGCTGTGAGTTGCATAGCATTCGCTGGATCTGCGCTGTGTTTGCGGCTCTGGTTTGATTGGGGTCGCGGGCATGCATGCCTGTTGCTTCGCGATTGCTGCAACTCAGACCGGGCTGAAAACCTTGCCTTCTCTTTGCTGTTTGCAGATGTCCGGCACCCTGAAGGTGAACGGCGACGGCTCTGCTGAGCTGAAGGAGGAGGACGGCATCGACTACGCTGCCACCACCGTGCAGCTGCCCGGTGGCGAGCGTGTGCCCTTCCTGTTCACCATTAAGCAGTTCGAGGGCAAGGGCCCCCTGGACAACATCAAGGGTGACTTCAACGTGCCCTCGTACCGCGGTGCTACGTTCCTGGACCCCAAGGCACGTACGGGAATGGGATGCGTGCTGCAGAGGCAGAGGCGCGTTGCCGACCGGCAGGCGCAGGGATCGGCACGTGTTTATTCGACACGGCATGTCCTTTGCGGTTCATTTTGTTGCTCTTGGCTGTCTGCTGGGTTGCTCCCGGTGCTGCCGGCGCGTTAGACCTCGTGCTACACCCGACTGAGTTGTGCTTGGGGCCCTGATGTCTACAGGGCCGCGGTGGTGCCACCGGCTACGACAACGCCGTGGCTCTGCCCGCCAAGGCCGATGCTGAGGAGCTGATGAAGGAGAACATCAAGTCCTACAAGGTGCTGAAGGGCTCTGCCGTCTTCTCCGTTGCCAAGGTAAGCTAGTGCAGCTTGGCAAGAGTGCCTGGGCGCCCTTCCTCCTGTGTTGGCTTACAGTGCCTCCAGTGTCGTGGCTGGAGCCTGCCATGTGTTCGAGATCCCTCGCGGTGTACTCACCCAGGTGCACACGAACAGTGGAACTAGTACGGGCCTTGCACGTGCCCCCGCACTAGCATCGCTACACACGTGTGGATGAAAGCTGACTCGTCTGGCCTCCCGCTCGTGCGTGCAGGTGGACCCCGTCACCGGCGAGATTGCCGGCGTGTTCGAGTCCATCCAGCCCTCGGACACTGACATGGGCGCCAAGGTGCCCAAGGACATCAAGATCACCGGCCTGTGGTACGCTCAGCTGCAGTAAGCGGCATCCTGCGGCTCCTGGACCAGCTTCCCTCCGGCTTGATGCACTGGAGGCGGACGGTCTGTGGCGGTTGCGGCAGCAACTTGTAGCTTGAGCTTCTACAAAGCATGTGCTGAGCGGCTCTGTTGGTTTTGGTTGAGTGATTCGGGGACGGAGAGGAGTGAATGCTCCTAGTGGCGGGTGGCAGTAATTGCTGCTTCAGGCGCAGGTGGAGAGGCACGGGTTCCAGGCGTGTGTTGGTGCACTGCCTGGTATGCTGGGCAAGGGGGGACCTAGCCCCCCGCTAGCTACGGCGAGCGTGGCCGTTTTCCAGAGGGCGTCTGCTGCCGGGTGCTAGTCGAGGAACCTTTGAGAAGAGACGCGTGTGTTATCAGCCCGTAACACTCTAAGCGTTGCAGAGCGCAACTGACAGCAGAGTGTTATGTGGCTTTTTGTGTAATGGCTATGGGTCGCATGTGAGCCACTATGTGGTGCGCTGCGAGTCAATAACCTAGGCCAAATCCTGGACACGGATATCTGTGCTCCACGTCTGGCATGTAGATATACACCTGTACCCATACGAAGCGTGTAACCTCACGAGGAAGCGCAGATCTGCGCAGATTTACGCTTGAGTGCCTGATATACCACAGCAGTGGGGCAAGCCAGTGGTCGTGCACAACAACATCCAGGAAGGACACGATAGAATGCGTGCCTGACGTCCTGCCTCTACGCTCTGCCCCTGGGATTAGCGTACGGGCCGAGGCCACTCAAGGATTAACGGGGTACTGGGGTCACTAAACCCAACAGGCTACAGCAGCAGTGGCAGTAAATGATGCGCAGCTGCGCCACCCCACGCCATCACAATCGTACAGTACCATTATGACAAGCCGGCTTACGTGCTAAACCTTGCTGAGCACCTGGTATCGGTAGCCTCTGCCTTGTCCTGTGGCCTGCAGTAGAGCTTGACAGCAAATGTGCGGTTAGCCCCTGTCCGCCCTATGACGACGATGTATCGCTGAGCTGAGCGAGCTGTTCTGGTTGGCCCTGACCAAGCCATGCAGCTGGACTGCGAGGTGCGAGCCACTCATACCCGTACTATCCTGCGCTATCCTGCACACTCACAGACGTGAGAGCGTGAGTAGCTTGGCCGGGCCAGCGCCGTGCCCCATGACTGAATCCATCTGTTCTGCTCGCTGGCCCAGTGCTGGAGCACCTGCCATGCAGGCCACCGTAGACCGTACCGTGCCGCCTCACATGATACCAACATCGTCCAGGGCATTCCCTTTGCCGGTCCTGTAGTGGCACTAGAGGACACCTTCGCGCAAGCGCTGCCAGCACGGTTGTTCTCACTCCTCAGCACAACCAAGTTGGTTGTGTCTGTACGGCAGTAACGCCCAGCCTCACCCAAGCATATTCAGACGGATGCACTTATCTGTTGGCGCAGAACGTTTCGTAGCAGGTGACGTTGAACGAGCCGCAGACAACAATGCAAATCGCCAAGCTTACTCGTGAGTGCTCTCGCCGCTGGAGTCCACTGTTACGTCGCGCCTCCCGAAACGTTTCAATTTAATTGGCATATCGGCATATCTACGTGAGCAATTGATCGGTGACGCGATGACCAGCGACGACCCGCGATGCTGGTTGCCCTGCTGCTCGCAGGGGGCCTGCCCCGCCAGTGCTTCAGGGCGGCTCGCGGGCCTCAACGATTCAGCCGTGGTGAGATCATATGGTGGTCATGGCTGCGCGGTGGTCAGCCTTTCGGTCGTTGTCGGAGTGCCGACGCGTAGGCAGGCTGGCCCCCGCACCCAGCCCCCCACATCCGCCCACACCCACCCCACATGCATCACCCTGAAGTTTCCACTCTCCTTGCCCGCGCTCCGCTGAGAATAAATCCCACAATTCCTTCGTACTCGCACGGCAGTGCTGATACACACGCATAAGTGCTAACTCCACGAGCCTGCGCAACGCGCTGGCTTGAGCACTCTTTGTACGTTTGGTGGCGTGCGCCAACATCCACGACATAAAACCCATAAGCCTTCACACCACGAACCAACCGTAGTCTATATGACTTTAGTTGCTACACATCGCCTCCTGTCGTGTGCCTTCCAGCCCCACACCATCCTGGTACCCTCCCACCGACTGCACAATTCATCACCCCTTCCCTTCATCCCGTGCCATTACCATGGCGCCCTTCTACAGCCACCTTCCTCCCACCCGTACACCCGTACACCCGTACACTCATACACCCGTACATCCGTACACCCGTGGCCCGGCTGCCCGCAGGCTATTGCACGCAGGCGCGCGCCTCCGCCGCCGCCTCCGGTGGCGAGCCGTACGACTTCGACCTGTTCACCATCGGGGCGGGCAGCGGCGGCGTCCGCGGCTCGCGCTTCGCCTCATCCTATGGTGGGCGATGGCGGTCGAGGCGGGGAGTAGCAGCAGTCGGGGATAGGCGGCTGGAGTGACGTGGGGTGTATTGAGGCTGGGGCCTGATGGGTGCTGGGTGGGAGAGGTGGGTGGGAGAGGTGGGTGGGAGAGGTAGTTGTTGGGTGCGGCAGGGCCCCGGGGGAGCTTGCGACGAGGTTGGTCGCTGTAATGCCGGTTGGTTGCAATGCCGGTTTGACGAAATGCCGTTTGAATGCCACGCCGGCTGCAGGTGGGGTGCGTGGTGCAGGTGGGGGCGCACGCGCCACGGGCGTCGCTCGTTGTGTGTGTTGGCGCCTGGCGGTTGCTTTGTAGCGGACAGCCGGTGCAATGTGAGCACCCTGGAGTGGCGCTCTTTGAGCACCGGAGCCCCTTATCGCATTGCACATTTTCTGCCCCGCGCCCTTCCTCCCCTCCCCCACCAGGCGCCAAGGTGGCTGTGTGCGAGCTGCCGTTCGACTACGTGTCCAGCGACACCAAGGGAGGGGTGGGCGGCACCTGTGTGCTGAGGGGCTGCGTGCCCAAGAAGCTCATGGTGGGTGAGGGTATTGCAGATGCGGTGCGGGAGTCAGGCATAATGAGCCTGTTATAGTAACAGGCAGGCAAGATCAGGAGACAGGGCGATATGGCAACAAGGTGGGGCAGACAGGTGTCGGAGGGCAGGTCGATGGCAGAGGTCGCTAGGCCAGTGCAGTGGGTGGCGGGTGAGGGTGTGCTTGTGGGGTAGGGACTTGTGTTCGGGGGAGCGGGGCGGGGAGCGAGATGTGGGTTTGTATGTGAGCATCTGCGTGTGGCCTAAGTGTGAGAGGATTGCAGCTACAGTGACAGACCCAAATGGGGTGCGTTCGGAGAGCCTGAGGGGCCGTGAGGATGAGAAATGCGTGCCCAAGAAGCTCATGGTGGGTACTGGGTAGCGACGAGATGTTGCCGGGACAGAGCCGCACATTGCTAAGCAGGTGTTAATGGAGGCGGGTAAAAGTGGTGCTTCAGGGGCAGGGGTTTGTCTTTCGGAGCGGCCCGAGCGACAAGTGGGTTTGTATTTGAGTATCTGGGTGTGGCCTGAGTGCGTGGCTTACAGTTGCAGTGCCAGACCCAAGTGGGGTACGTCCGAAGAGCCAGGACGAGTAATGCGTGCCCAAGAAGCTCATGGTGGCTGGCGATGGGAGGTTTGCCGGTACACAGTAGCATATTGCCACGCAGGAAACTGCTTGAGGCAAAGCAAGTGGCATTTGGCACGCTCATGTGGGTGGGGGTGTGGGGAGGAGGGGCGAGTACTGGAGAGCAGTCTATATGGGAAAGTTGAAGGGGGGCGCGTGTGTGTGAGCGTACGGTGCGGTTGGTTGGGCGGTTCGGTGTGTAGGTGTGGTAAGGAATGGGGGAACGGGACCCGTAGTATCGTCTGCAGGCATGCTGGGGCATGTGGTTCGCATGTGGTTCGCAAGCACCATGGCTTGCATCAAGCCGCGCACCTCTCCCCGTGTGGCCCACCTACCTCCGCGCCTCAGGTGTGCGTGGTAAGCACACTGCGTAATGACGACATGCCCCATGATCGGCCCTCTTTCCCAAAACAGGTGTATGCTTCCGAGTACGCTGACGACTTTAAGCAGTCGGCTGGATTCGGGTAGGGCGGGGTGGGCTTGGTTATGGTAGGGTGGGTTAATGAGGTGGGGTGGGATAGGGAACGGTGGTGTAGTAATGGGTTAGGGCTGTTGGTCTACAGTGGCCCGGCGCATCCAATGCCATCAGGCCTGGGCCCAGTAGTTCTCCATGCTGCGGCTCTTCTCCCATGACCTGCGTAGTCCTTGAGCGGCGGCCTGGCGGAGTGCAAGCGTGGACCTCGTCACCTTGCACTGCCGGCCCCTCCTATTGCACCCGCATGCGCGTACACTGCGCCCCCGCCTCTTGCTCCTTGCCAACACACTTCCGCTCATCCCCCCGCACATCTGCGACCTTCCCCCGCACATCCGCGACCCTCCCCCTCCCCCTCATCCGCCACCCTCCCCCAAAGGTGGTCTGTGCCGCACGAGCAGCTGTCCCACAGCTGGACCGCCTTCATTGAGGCCAAGCGCAAGGAGCTGCAGGTGGGGAGCAGGGGGGGAGGGGGAGACGAGTTCGGTAATAAAAACATGCTTGTTTTAGACGCGTGAAGAAGGTAAGGCGGGGTGATGTACTGCGTGCACTTGTCATACCTCCATGCCGCTGGTGCGCGGGCGGGGGTGGGTGAGTTAAGCGCAGAGCGGGCCTTGGAAGTAGTTCCGGGGCGGGGGCAGGGGAGGGGAGGGAATGGGGATACGCGGTAGGACACCAGATGAAGTTCTGGGGGAGGGGGGAACTGGACGGGGAGCTGTAGGTTCGGTGTCTGCGCCTGGCTTTTGCGTGTCAGCGTGGTACTCGCCCAGAGGTGCCAAGCAAGATCCGATTCGTAAGTGTGGATCGCGATGTGTGAGGAGGACAGATGGAGACGTTCGGGTGGCGGGCGTGTTGTGGCCTCGGCGTGGCACTTTTCTACTGCTGCTGCTACGGTACAGTCCCCGTACTGCCACTTGCGCTGGGGTTACAATCTGTGGGGTGATCACATTCGCCTTTTGTCTTCAACCCCTCCGCGCAGCGCCTTAACAACGCATATAAGAACACGCTGAATGGCGCCAAGGTGACCCTGATCGAGGGGCGGGGCAAGGTGGTGGACGCGCACACCGTGGAGGTGGGTGGGGGTGCGTGGGCGTGGGTTGCCGGTGCCTGTGTATTAGCGGGCGTGTGTGTGTGCGGGCCATGTTCGGCAAGGCGGCGGACGCGCACACAGCGGAGGTGGGTAGGTGCGCGGGTGAAGGCACCGTCGTACCTGGCCGTGCTCACGGTACGGCTCATGCCCACGTGTGCCGGCATGCACATGCAGGCTAGCGGCGAGGCTGCCCCCACCACCTGGGACGAGGTGCACAATGTGTCCGGGCTTGCTGTCTGTGGTGTCTAAGCTGCGTTCCAAACGTACACTGTACCAAAGCATCCCCACCAGCCCCCAGGTGGACGGTAAGCGCTCCCGCCCCAATGTGTGCAACGTCAACTTAGTGCAAACATATTGCGGTAACTCATGAACATCTTTGGTTGCGTTACAAAAGAACAATGTATCAATGCATCCCCACCTGTCCGCAGGTGGACGGCAAGCGCTACCGCGCCAAGAACATCCTCATCGCGGTGGGCGGCACCCCCTCCAAGCTCAACATCCCCGGAGCAGAGCTGTGCATCACCAGCGACGAGGCGCTGGAGCTGCCCGACTGCCCCAAAAAGGTGTGTATTAGCGTGTGCGTGTGTATTAAGGTAGCTGGTTTTGTGTTGGTGCATCACCGGTGACGAGGCGCTGGAGTTGCCCGACTGCCCAAAGAAGGTGTGTATTAGCGTGTGCGTGTGTATTAAGGTAGCTGGTTTAGTGTTGGTGCAACATCGATGGCGAGGCGCTGGGAACTGTTCGACTGCCCAAAAAAGGTGCGGGCTTGTGTGTTTGCATGTGCATTGTATTAAAGTAGTTGACTTGGTGTTGTTGCATCACCAGCAACGAGGCGCTGGAGCTGCCCGAAGAATGTGTGTATTAGCGTGTGCGTGTGTATAAAGGTAGCTCGTTACGTGTTGGTGCATCACCGGTGACAAGGCGCTGGAGCTGCCCGACTGCCCGAAGAAGGTGCTTGTGGGTCTGTTAGCGTGTGCGTGTGCGTGTGCGTTAGGGCATGTGTTCTTGGATGACGAGGCGCGGGAGCTGCTCGACTGCCTCGAGAACGTGCGGGCGTGTGTATTAAGGCATTTGTATGACGGCGACGAGGCGCTGGAGCTGCTCGACTGCCCCTGCCAGGTTTATGGTGACGTGTGCAGTAGCGGCATAGCGGCTTCCCCACCCCTCACCGGTCCAATGCATCAAGAGCACCACCAGTACACACGCTGTCCTGCGCTGCCCCTCTCAAACCCATCGACCCCGTCCTCCTTCCCATATCTCTCCGGGCAGGCTGACCGTTTCCGGTACAGTTACTTTGCCGTTACTTGGCGGTCACCCCCCTTCCTGCCCTTTCCTTCCCCTTTCGCAGATCGCTGTCCTGGGCGGCGGCTATATTGCGGTTGAGTTCTCGTCCATCTTCAACCGCTTTGGCTCCGAGGTGCACACGGTGTTCAGGCAGCCGCTGCCGCTGAGGGGCTTCGACGAGGAGGTGAGCGGCGGGGCGGGGCGGATAGGCAGGTGGACAGGGGGGTTAACCGCAGATCTTGGGATTGCATGAAACCGTAAACGGTCAGCCTGCGGAGGGCGAGGTAGTGTAGTGGCAGGGTGCAAGCAAGGCAAAAGGTTTGGAACCCACCTGCGGACTGGGGAGGGGGGCGGCGGGAGAGTCACACAGGGGCGTGGACATGGGGCTGGGGAGGGGGAAGGCCACATGAGTAGTGGGGAGGTGTTGTCGCATGGGAGAATGTTGCCGTACAACCGCGGCGGCGCGGGCCGGGGGATGGCTGTCCTGTGGGCCACGTGGCCCTCCTCCGTACGGCGCACGAGGGCAGGCGGGTGGTGGTACGGACCCACTGTGTGTTTGGGACCTGGGGGCCGCTACCCCAGCCCTCACCCCCGCCCTGCTCCTCTGACCCCCTTTTTCTCACCTCCGCCCTTGCACCCCGGACCCCAGGTTCGCAAGTTCGCGGCGGAGCAGTACACCGCCGCCGGCCTCAACCTGCACCCCGGCATGTCGCCCGTCAGCGTGTCTAAGCAGGTGGGTTGTGTGTTGCAGCAGTGGTGTGGGATCAGTCGAAGTGGGCGGGGGGCTTGAGCCCCGGCATGCCGCCCGTCGGCATGGCTAAGGAGGGCAGGTGGGTGAGGGTGAGGGGGAGGGTGGTGCTGGTGGTGTTGGTTACCGGGACGCAACGGCCATATGTTGACGTGAATGCGCCCGCACCCCGAGGCGATGTCTGCCCGCGTTGCCAACGCAGGTGGGCGGATTGGAGAGGTGACAGGTCGAAGCGTGCTGGGCACATGTGCACGGCCTGGGACTGGTGTGGGCGGTGGGGCCTGCCTGTGATCAAGTGGGAAAGACCTGTGACACCGCCTTAGACCTGGAATACCTCCTGAGAGCTGCACTATCTCCCTTTACGGGCCCTCCCCCATCCTCGCTCCTCCTCCCCTGCCCGCAGGCGAACGGCAAGCTGAGCCTGGTGGTTGAGGCCAAGGACGGCCAGCGCACCACACTGACCGACTTGGACCAGGTCATGATGGCGACAGGTGGGCGCAAGAGCGTGTGTATTAGCGTGTGTATTAGGGTGCATGCGTGCCAACGCACCACGCTGACGGACCTGGACCAGGTCATGGTGGCGACAGGTGGGGCACGGGCGTGCATGTGTATTAGCGTGTGTTGGGGTGCATGCGTGATTGTGTGCGGTTGTGAGGCCGCCACGGCCAGCAACGTACATGAAAGGGCGTGCGTAAGGGATCTGCTGGCAACAGGTTGGAGTGGGCTTATTTTTACGGCTTCACATCGACCTTGTCGAGTTGCAAACTACGTCTGTTTTCCTCCCTCCTCACCCCACCTACCCACACCCCCTCCCCCCCAGGGTTGGGATGGGTTTATTTTTACGGCTTCATAACAACGTCGTCGTGTTGCAGACAACGTCTGTCTTCCGACCGCTTAACCCCCCCTCCCCCCCAGGCCGCGTCCCCAAGACGTCTGGCCTGGGCCTGTCCGAGGCTGGCGTGTCGCTGGGCCCCAAGGGGCAGGTGCTGGTGGACGACTACTGCCGCACCAACGTGCCGTCCATCTGGGCGGTGGGGGACGTCATCGACCGCATCCAGCTCACGCCGGGTGAGGGGCGTGTGGGTGTGGGTGTGGTGGTGGTGGGAGACAAGAAATCAGTAACGCGAGTTGGTGGCGGTAGTAGTAGGTAGTGATATTGGCAACGTTTCGGTGAGCTAGAAACGAGCCACTGAGGTATCGGTCGGCCGTGCGCGCCAGCTCCCACAGCATGCGCCAGCAGGCGGGGGTGTTAGGCGGTAGGACGACATACGAAGTCCGCAATCGCCGAGGTCGATGATGAGGCATACAAAAAGAACCAACCCAGCCCAACAAGGGGGGGGGGGCACGCAGTTCTGTACTGGCCAGACTTCAAAGGAGTTCCGTGTCGTTCTTGTGCGGGTGAGGACCGCGGGGGCACAGTGCTGGGTACTGGCCACATGTTTCGGAGCCAGGCTTTGAAGAGAGAGCCGTGTCGCTCTTGTGCGGTGCTCGGTGGACTTGCAATGCCATGTGCTGGGGTTGAGTAGGATGAGGAGGAGGGCGCTGAAGACGCAGGGCACGGCCGCAGTGCTGCATTCAACACCTGACGCCAGGACCTTTTTTCATCCAGGTTTCCCCGTGTGTTACGGCTACCCCCACCCCTCCACCCCCTCAGTTACCCTGATGGATTGCATGGCCGTGGCCAAGTGCCGCCACACTGGGAACACCTTGCCACCCACTGTTTCCCCGTGTTTTACGGGGCAATCTGCAATATATCCTCCGGACTGATATGTATGTGCTGCTGCTTGCCCTCAGTTGCGCTGATGGAGGGCATGGCCGTGGCCAAGTCCGTTGTGCTGGACCAGCCCACCAAGCCCGACTACTGGGCGGTAGCATCCGCCGTCTTCTCCAACCCCGAGATCGCCACGGTGGTGGGTGGGGACTGGGCAGGGACACAGCACCTTCAGGGGCAGCCTGAACAGCAACCGCGGGGCGGAAGGGGGTTGTGTAGGGGCTGTGAGGATGTGCTGGGGTGCACGGGAGGTGGCTTGGGTGGGTGGGGGAGGGACATCGCAGCTACACTGTGGATAAACACCAACTGTGGAGCGGGGGCGGGAAGGCAGGGCGATGAGGGGCTTGGAGCACCGGCGAGGTCCAGGTGGCTCCCAGACGGATGAGATGAGAGGACGAGGGCCCAGGCAGGGGTGCGCGCATGTGGGGTTGGCACACACCTTTGCAGTGGTGCAGCACACCCCCCAGGGGTGTGGTCCGCCCGCTTCCTGGTCACACACATTACCGCACCGTCAACACTCCTTCAGCACGCCTCCCCACACTCCTTCCCCAACACAGCAACGCCTTGTTCCCACACCTTACCACACCTCCCCAAGGTAGCAGCAACGCTGTGCTGGCCTGACGCCCTACACGCTTTCCTCGCGTTTACGCCTACACCCCCACCCCCCCTTCTCTCCGCGCCAGGGCTACACGGAGGAGGCTGCTGCCGAGAAGTTCGGCGACCTGGACATTTACACCACCGCCTTCCGGCCCATGCGCAACACTATCAGCGGCAGCCCCATCCGCACCTTCATGAAGGTTGGGGGGCGCACGTGGGCGATGAGGGGTGCTGGGCAGGGGGCGGGGGGGCCGGGGGGAGACTTCGGGGCTCAGGCAACTCCGTACAGTTCCGTACGGGTCAAACTCAGCGGCTGGGAGTTTGGGGAGGAGGTGAAAGAAGGCGTTAAAGGCGACATGTTTCCTGTGGGACGATAAGGGACTTACCGGGCCCACGCATCACTACTGTGCTTCCCAGCGCTGTTCGTGACAACCCCTTTTACGCTCCTCGCTTGCGTCCTGTGCGGCTTGGGGCGGCTGCTTCCGCAGGTGGTGGTTGACGCCGCCAGCCAGAAGGTGGTTGGCATGCACATGGTGGGCGCGGAGGCGGGGGAGATCATGCAGGTGGGCGCGGGGTAACGGGGGGGGGGCCTAAACGCAGAGCGGCAAAGTACCGTAACTGTGTCGGCAACGGTCAGGGGCAAGGGGGGCGGGGGGGCGGGTACCGCGAAGCGGCCAATGGGGAGGGGGGGGGTAGGCGGTAGGACACCAGATGAAGTTCTGCAATCGATGATGGGGGGTGCCGCGTGAAGCGCGAGGAAACAGCGGGCGGGGTTTGGGAGACAAAGGACTAGTACAGCGCGAATACGGGGGCAGGGGGCAGGGGCTGACCCATGGCGGGCGGGCTGGGGAGGGCGGTCGGTGAACGGAGAGGCAGGCGGGCGGGGGTACCACGTGCTGTGTGGGATACCACGACGGTGCCGTGCGTGCGCTGTGGAGGTAGGAGGGGTAGGAGGGGGAGGAGTATTAGGCGGTAGGACACCAGATGAAGTCCTCCAATCGACATGGTCGATGATGACGCTTAAAATAATAAGCCCAGCCCATCCCGTTACCGGACCGCCACGGAAGAGTAGTCGAGGGGGAGGAGGGGGAGGAGGGGCGCTATGGGTTGAGGGCGCGTGCTGCCGTGCTTTCGGCCAGACCCTTGCTGGCGCCTGCTCGCAGCATCCTTGGACACGCTCAGGGCTTTGCACGTTGCGTCGGTTGGGTTGGCCTCTGGCCTGGCTACTTCCACTCCTCACAGTTCACACAAGCCCAGCTCAGGAGACGCGCGACGTGTGGCCCTGCGCCACCTTGCTTGCTGCCAACCCCTCCCCGTTTATTACGGCTCTCCATCGGCCTCGTCGTCTTGTCCCTCCTCCCCTTGCCGTCCCACCGCCTGACCCCCCTCCCCCTCTCCCCAGGGCTTCGCTGTTGCCGTCAAGGTGGGCGTCACCAAGGCGCAGCTGGACAGCGTGGTGGGCATCCACCCCAGCAGCGCGGAGGAGGTGGGTGGGTGGGTGGGTGGGTGGGTGGGTGGGTGGGTGGGTGGGTGGGGGGTGGGTGGGTGGTGGTGCGGTTGAAAGAGACGGAAACAGGCGGTGCGCACGCTGCCTGTTGCTTTTGCCTGGAGCTAGTATCGAATATAACGCCTGTTACATTCGATACCAGTACCTTGCTGAACGCGGGCGTTCTCCCGCTTACACATACCGTTGGTCACCATGCGCACGCTGACTACATCAGTACTCCGATGTCCGTCATTGCTTCCCTTTCGCGCTCACATTCGACCACTTCGCCTCTTTGCACGCAGTTTGTGACTTTGCGCACGGTGACGCGCAAGGTGCGCAAGGAGCCGATTCTGCCGTGAGAGGGCCGCGGAGGCCGCCAGGGGAGCAGCAGCAGCAGCACCAGCTACCTGAAGCAGCACCAGCAGTAGCCGCAGCAGCAGCAGCAGCAGGGAGCCTCCTGTGACGCTGTGTGTGTAGGACCAGGGCATGGGCAGTGCGCAGGGGAGGACGCAGACGAGTACGGGTCCCAGATGGAGGTCGTCCAGGCCGATGCATCTCCCCCCATGCGGGGATGACGAGGAGGCCGACAGGACAGGAGGTGGATGCTTTCCCTCGTGGGGGGAGTGCGAGGAGGCTGGGGTTGAGAGCCATGGCGGAGCGGGCGGGTGGTTGCGGGCGGGCGCTGGCTGGGGACACGGTTGGTTGGGGTGTTCGGGGGTGGATAGTTGTGCGGGCGGGTGGGCGGTTGGTTGCGAGCGGGAGTTAGCTGTTACGGCTGGTTAGGGTGTTGGGGGCTGGTGAATTGAGTAGCTGGGCGTTTCGTTCCTCTACCTTGGTTACGCCGCGAGCTGCATGCCTCCTCCCATTAAATGTGGACCTATCATGACATATGGCATCATGGGCGCCGGTGGGCTGCGTATGGAGGGTGTTAGCCTTGCAAGCGGGCAGTGGGTGCAGGTGGGTGTTGCTGTTGGTGGTGCGCAGCGATAGCTACGTATCTGACGGAGTGACAGGGCCCACCTTGGTGTTGTGTGCGGGATGACTGCAAGCCCGGCTGTTGGCGTGGGACTTGGCCGCAGCGTTGACGGGGCGCCCATGGCACGTGTGCGGACGTGTACGGCGGGCAGACCAAAACCCCACACCCCACACCCTCAACCAGACGCCCCGGTGGTCGTGACGTCGATGTAAGCTGCCTGGTTGAGCATGTGCTTGGTTGTGGCTTCTCACAATGCACCTAGTCTAGCCAACACGATGCGTGCTCGCGCCCCGCTGGTTGTCTGTGGCGAGGCGTACGTAACGTGTGCAAGCCTCGTGCACCCCACCGGTAGTGCACTGGGGACGCACAGCGCGTGGGTACGCCCTGGGAAGCATCCACGCAAATGCCCAGCACCGCTTCCCAGATGACGCATCCACGCAAATGCCCAGCACCGCTTCCCAGGTGACGCATCCACGCAAATGCCCAGCACCGCTTCCCAGGTGACGCATCCACGCAAATGCCCAGCACCGCTTCCCAGATGACCGCCCGGGGCTTGAGCCGCTGTCCCGCTAAGGGCACGAAGCAACACGCGTGCAGTGGTTCTGCACGTTGGCTGGTATGCAAACGTTACAGGTCGCAGTAGGGTGGGTCACAATTCGCATGCCGCGGGCAGTTGAGCCTCCTTCAGCCACCCACCAGCAGCATTTTTCGCCCCCTCGGTTTGCCCACGGTACTGATGTGACCATTGGGACAGCGGCCTGGTTTCTTCCTTCGTGAGAAGGTTACATGGGCTTGGAATGTGGTGCTTGGCAAGCACACTGGTTTGCCTGGTGAAGTCGTTGCTATACTACGGAACCTTGTCTTGCAACGCTGATCGATTACAATACATCACACAAGCATGCAGTCATACAAAACAAACTTCGAGGTCATGCTGGGTCATGCTAGCAGCCCGATACTGGTGCTCACAGGGCAGAATAACGAGGAACTCCACGCGGCACGCAATGGTTGGTCACGGTCACTAGTTGCTCACGGCAACCGCAGCACACAGCAGCGGCGTAAACCCTCACCATTATGGCTCAGCGGCTCACATGCATGCTATGCTCGAGATCGGAGATCCGGAACTTCCGCTGCGTCTCCGCCGCCAGCACAAGACCGCAGCTCTGCAACGCATATTCCCCACAAACACTCATTACGCCCATGCACAACAGCACCGCCTGTCCTATGACCCATGGGTCAGCCCACGCGTGCCACGTGCCACGTGCCATGTGCCACGTGTCACGTGCAATCACCGCGGCACAACCGCTGAGAAGGTTTCCAGCAGCTGCAGCGCGCTCATGCGGGCCACGTTGATAAAGCCGTTGCCGTTGCCGTTGTCACCGTTGCCCGTACCACTGTCGTTGCCGCTGCCGCTGCCACTGTCGCCGCTGCCGTCGCCGCCCGCTGCCCCGGGTCCAGACTGCTGCGCGCCGCGGTCGGTGCCGCCGGGCCCCATTCCGCCAAGGATGTCCTCCAGCTTGGGCCGAGGGCACACCTGGCCGCGTTGCGGGGAGAGCAGGTTGGTTGGTTGGTTTTGGGTGGTTGGCGGGAAGTGGTGATGCAGTACTGGTAACGGTAATGACACCGGGAATGACACCGGGAAAGGTGCGGATGCATCCGCTGAGCCAGGAGGTCAGGCGCGCTGTGGTGGTGCATGTGTACATGATATGTATGTATGGATTTACAGTTTTGGCCCCCTTCCAGGGCGCAGCCTCGTCCCAAAACGGGGCAGGGCTGGCTCCGGCAATCAGGGACACGGGGTTTCCCACCCCTCTCGCTGTACGGTTAGGAGCCAAACAGCTCCAACAGGTTGGTAGACCGCAATAAGAACGGGCCTCAAGTTTCACCATGATAGCGGCATGTAGCCAAGTTACGGAGGGTCTCACGATGTTTACCGGCATGCCGTACCTGTACGATAATGTCGTCCCTGTCGTTGCTGCCGTACAGTCCGTACGAGCAGGGCGGCGCCAGCAGGGTGGGCGGCAGGCCGCCGGAAGGGTCGCGCAGCTGCACGCGGACGGCAACGGTGTCGTACACACCGTCTGGGGGGGTGTGCGGTAGGGGCGAAAGGGGCAGCGGAGTTGGTAGAGCGTGAAAAAGGACGACAGTGGTGTATCGTGGGCTGCACGTGAACAGCTGCTGTGTTTAGGTTTTAGGGACTGTGCCGAGATGTGCACCAGCATTTGAGAGCTGTGCTGGGCATGTGCATCGCATCCTGTTGATGAGCGCATGCGGTCGGGATCGGGCCTGGGCAGCGTTCATCTACACAGTCGTGCTTCCAGCTTGCTGAAAACATCCACAGGGTGCACGAGACATGGCCGTAGCATGGGGCACAGGCACGGGCGCCCCTGTTGAAAGTCTGGCGGCAACAATCTTGGTTGCCAATTAACCCACCGGCAGCGCCAGTGGCGGCCGCGAGGACGGGCGGCGGCGAGGGCAGGAAGAACGCGGGGGAGTCGATGGTCGCGAGGCCGGTGGTGGGGTCAACATAGACGCCGGGGGAGCAGGGCACGGTGCCGATGCGGGTCCAGCGGCGGTTGGGGTTCTGAGGGGGCGGTCCCATGGGAAGGCATTCGTGAAGAGGGAAGATGAATGTTACGGAAGCCAGTAGGGGCCAGGCGAGGAGGGATATGGGGCAGGCGGGCGGGCCGGCAGCGCACCGGTATGGTGCTCAGGTGTCACACGGTGCTCAGGTGTGGGTTAACCATTCCGACAGGGTTAGCGCACTCAGGCTGCCATCTGTCGCACATCGGGCGCGCGCAATCAGGGCCAGCCGGGGAAGCGGATAAGCCGGTACGGGTGCCGTACGGGTGCCATACGCACCGCTGCGGAAATGTCAGCGGTGTAGTAGAAGTCCAGCAGGGTACGGCTGCCAGGCAGGATGCCGCCACCACACGATACCACCGCGGACGCGAACGCCAGGCGGCCGCTGGTGGGGCAGGGAGGGAGGGGGCGCAGCAACGGAAACAACCCTCAGGTTGTGCAAAGCAAGGCAAGTAATTACCGTGGCGGGTGCCCGTAAATACCCTTTCTGACTGGCGGCGTCCCGGTCCAGCTGCTTGCTGCGGAGGCGGGGGGCGCGGGGCGTGATAGCTGACATGCACGCCGAGAGCCGCGTGCGGGGCCAGCTGCAGAGGCCAGGCGCGCGCCGTACGGCACTATTTGCACAGCAGGTGCAAACACCGTCAACCCGTTGTAACCCCGTTGTGCATACACTGCAACCCCGTTGACACAATCGATCTCCACCAACAACGGATAACGTAGGCGGGAGTTCGTGCAGCACGTGCAGCAGGAGGTGTACCAGGACTCCATGAAGGAGGGCAACGCCCGAAACACCGCGTAGCTACGGTACGGCCAGGAGCCCGTCATACGTGCACGCGTACGCGCCCGCGCACCTCTGCAACGGCTGCCCCGGCACGAAGGCGCTCAGCCCCACGCCCCCCACGTAGGCGTCGGACGCCCCCAGCCGCGTACTGCTGTTGTACGGCCCGTCCTCGCACTCGCCGTACAGCGTGTTGGGGGCGCCCGCCTCGGTGGGGCCCTTGCCGCCGAGCCTGATTTTGTGCAGATTCGTGTCGTTGAGTTTACGTTAGGGAAGTTGGCGTTGGGGCAGGCCAGGTCCTGCAATGCTCGGGTCGGCCGTGTAGGGCGAAGACCAGGAGGTCACACGGTACCAGGCACAGGCACATGTACGTACTCCAACAACGAGCGGCCTGCTGCTGCTCTGCCTCTCAGGGGCATACTTGCAGCTTATCTCGCATCTAGCCGCAAACATGCGACTCCCTGGTGATCTTCCCAGGTGATTCCAGCGCCCTCACTTGCGTGTCCCTGCCCCCTCCGCCGCAACACAGCTTCGGGAGCCCGCTGCGCCCCTCCCTCCCGAGCCCCGGCCCTGGTCTCCCGCATCCACCCTACACCCTTCATCCTTCATCATCCCTTCATCATCCCTTCATCATCAATATGCTACTGTGACCCCGCAACTGCATTCGTACCCACCCTTCCGCGCGGCACGATGTTGCTCCTGGGCCGCACGCCGGCACCCCAAACACGGGGCTGGGGTCGGCCGCCGTGATGAAGCCGGCGTAGGAGGAGCACACGTCACCCTTGCCGCCGCTGGCGCCACCGCCGTCCCCGTCCCCATCGCCATCGCCACCGTCGGGCCCCTTGCCGCCTCCGGGCCGCTTGCCGCCATCTTTGTCACCGTCCTTGTCGTCGTCTTGGCCGAAAATGTCGTTGGGGTCTGGGGGGTTGCGTGGAGGCAAGCGGCAAGTGATGGCAGGGTTGTTATGGAACGCGGTAAGTGTCAGCGGACAGCGATGTTTCAGCTGCCTTGTGGACAATCATTCTGATAGATTGCATGCTTCAGCTGCCTTGTGGACAAACCGCATGCTCCTGAAATCCTGCGTGGTAGATCCACCAGCGGGCACCCGCTGCTTTCTACGATGCGGCCGCTGCGGCCCGAAATCCCGGCCCACATAGCAACAAACCCTTCTCCTATAATTCAGATCAGTCTAATACTCTAATTCTCTCCTCCTATGGGTGTGCAACCGCCGTAGGGTATAGCAGGCGGTTGCTCACCCCAGTCAGGCCACTCCCCGCCGTATCCCGGGATGGGCTTGTACGGCAGGCTCGTACGGAAGTCCAACGGAAACTGCTCCACCAGCTCGTCCAGGGAGGGCAGGCTGTCAGACGGAGAGGAGGAGTCGGACGGAGCAGGGACAGGGGCGGGGCCGTTGGAGGTGCGGAAGTCTTCGCCGCCAGCTGCCCCGTCGCCAGCTGCGCCGCCGCCACCGTTAGCGGCGCTGTCGGCTTCGGGACCGGAGGCGGCGGTGACGTTGGGGGTAGGGGCGGAGGTGGCGGTGGGGAGGGGCGGGAGGCAGTCTGGGACGTTGACGGGCCTGAGGGGTTGGACGGGGAGAGTACACGTGGGTAAAGGGATGCATACGGTAGGGAGTGTATGAGTGTGTAAAGCGGCATATGTTGCCAAGCAGAGTAACTTAGAAGGGACTGCGTCTTAAAGGTTCGGAGCATCCGCAACTTCCCCAACAGCCGCGAAGCTAGGCTAAGGGCCCCACACGTGGCATAGACCCCAGCACACAAGGCGGGTAGGAAGCCAGTAGTGGCGCCAGCGGCGCGCCAGCTGCAAGTAGCGTGCACCTCCTACAGCTCAATCAGCAGGCCCCTGATGTACAGGTGCTGCTCTTACCCCACACCTTGCCCCCCGACGCTTCAAGCCTGGCAGGCCCCCTGACCCCACCTCGCTACCCCACGTGCTACGCCCCATGTACCCACCAGTCGCACAGGCGCAGCGTGGGGTTGTACGACAGGCTTGCCTGGCCCAGGCACAGCAGCAACTCGTTCCGCTGCCCCAACAGTGCGCCACCAGCACCTCCGCTTCCCACGCCGCTGCCGGATGGCTCCACGCACGCGGCGCAGCTGAAGGCGTACGTGAGGTTGGAGGAGCACAGCACGAAGCGATCGCATGCGCTGGGGTACGGGTGGGGCCCGTTGGTTAGGCGGTTGTCGGCGCAGTAGGTCAGACCCACGGGTCCGTCTGGGACCGCGATGGGCTGGGAGCTGCCGGCGTCTGTTGCGAGTTGTTGCAGACGTCGGGCGGTGGACTTGGAAGAAGTTGCAGAGTGTGTGTTGTGCCATGGTTCGTCTCGTGAGGAGGAGAGGGAACGGGTTGAGGAGCCGAAGAAGCGGCGGGTGCGGTGCTGCGCGTGCTGCTGCTGTTGCTGTTGGTGTTGCTGCTTCTGGGCAGCATTGGAGACGGCTGAATGGCGGTTGCTGGCGCCAGAGGCCTCGGCGTCAGGTATAAGTGCACCGCATAGTAGCGCTAGGAGGGCTATCGGAACTGCAGAGGAAAGCTTGGGTGGCACTGGCATGGTGTGGCGCACTGGCACGTGTTAGGCGGCCGTTTACCGTGAGGTGTGAATGCTGGAGCTTGGGGTGCAGAGCGGTGTTCTGTCTTTGCGTGTAGGCCACATGGCAATGCGTATGAGCAGGTGCCGTGGATCTGGGGGCAGGTGCAGAACTGGACATCGCCGCTGGCCTGTCTTGGCAGGCGGGAAACTGTCTTGGAGGGGGCCCGCGTGGAGCAAGCTTCTCGGACACGGAGAGCGACTGGCTCGTACGCGCAAACATGTGCAGTCGACTCAGACAACTTGGAGAACGCGTATCAAGGCAGCGAAAGGGGTTGTAAAAATGAATCGGAGTGCCGAGGGTGGAAGGTGTGTCTAGGGCTTGCCCGATGACTGCGTCTATCATATCCTTGTCTAACTGTTGGATTTTATTTCGTTCATTGTATCTTAACTGCTGCAGCTGCGCCCAGGGTTTGGTGTGAAATGCAAGCTTCCATTCGCCGATGTCGCGACCGGAGCGTTAGGCGGGAACAAAGCGCTAGTGCGCTATCCTAGAACATCAGTTGCCTAGACTATACCTACATTACTGCAAGTGCTAGCTGCTCTACCCCAGCGATCCTCTGTAAGCGTTAGGTCTACTTGCAGAATGCAGAGTCTCGTCGACCTGCGGTGTCGCGGGCCTGTCCGGCCAGCCACATGCCAACGCCGACAATCCCTCCAAGTAGTCGCTGCACAGTCCACGCAACCGTATTGGTACTCTTGCAAGACGATAGCGCCGCCCAAGCGGGGCAAGCACTTCCTGCATCTAGATGACTTCACTAGGGAAGAGCTGTTAGATATGCTTGAGAAGGCAAAGCTGTGCAAAGCAAAGTTCTACACCAGGGACGAGAGCTTCAAGCCCTTTGCCGGCCAAACCATGGCGATGATCTTCACCAAACCGTCGGCGAGGACCCGCGTGTCCTTTGAAACGGTACGAACACCTGCACGTAGCCTTGCAACGAAGGGGGAGCGGTCAATATAAGGGTTTCGGTGGTCACGTGGTTCCGTGATGGATGAGAGCCGGCATGCGCGGGTCGTTGCCCAGCCCTACCGCCTGCGAAACCCGGGCCGAATACCTCTGCCCTGCAACTGGAACGGCCGCAATTGAGTCACTGCGCCACACACCTATCACCGCAGGGCTTCTCGCGACTAGGCGGGCACGCGTTGTACCTGGACCCCAACACCATCCAGCTCGGCAAGCGGGAGCCCACAAAGGACATTGCCCGCGTGCTCAGCGGCTACAACGACGTCATCATGGCCCGCCTGTTCGCGCACGCGGACATCATGGAGCTCGCAGAGTACTCGTCGGTGCCCGTGATCAACGGGTTGACCGACTACAACCACCCCTGCCAGATCATGGCGGACACGTTGACCGTGATCGAGCGCAAGGGCCGCATCGAGGGCACAAAGATCGTCTACATCGGCGACGGCAACAACATCGTGCACTCGTGGCTGCGGCTGGCCTGCCGGCTGTCCTTCGAGTTCGTGTGCGTGTGCCCGCCCGGCTACGAGCCGTGCCCCAGCACCGTGCAGGGCGCAATCGACGCCGGGATTTCCAAAATCACGGTCACCAGCGACATTAACGCAGTCAAGGGGGCGGACGTGATCTACACGGACGTATGGGCTAGCATGGGGCAGAAGGAGACGATTGACACGCGCAAGAAGGACTTCGCGCCCTACCAGGTGGGATGGGGGGCCGTGCAGTGTCTGAGTCGCCGGTATGAGTCAGGGAGGGTGGCCAGCGCGGGTGGTCAAAGAGGATGGGACTTGGAGCTCTACGACATGCGGGCTGCCGTGGGCACCGATCAAGCACAGTATGCGGGATTCGGGGTCACCCGGATACTGACCGAGTACGTGTTGCAACGCAAGCGCTACCAGGTGGGGGCCTGCTGCAGCGCGTGGCGGGCGGCGTGCCTTCGAGGGCCACAAGGGCAGTACAGTAGGCAGGGGCAGCGGCAGGGGCAGCAGCAGGCGCAGCGGTAGGGAGAGGGGCAGGCAGTCGAGAGGGGCGAGGAGGGGGTTGCGCCCTACCGGGTGAGGGATGCATTGCTGCTGAGCCGTCGATGCGGTCAGGGGTGGTGGGCCAGGGGCAGGGGCAGGGGGCAGGGTGTGGGGTGCAAGAACGGGGAAAGTGCGGTGGGCAGGGGGGCGAGGCACGGAGGGGAATGGGGTACTCCTCCTCTCGGCGCTTGGTGTTCGTGCTTGCCGGCTGGGCGGGTGGTGGGTGCGTATGCTGTGGGGCGCATTGGCTGGTGCCCTGGAAGGAAAATGGCTCCCTGGCGGTGGGGTAGGGCGTGGAACAAGGGTAGTGCCTATGTTCCGCAGCGCACAGTCACCCTGGCAGGACAGGCACCTGCCAGAGCCGGTAAGCGGAACACCGTGGGAGGCATGGCACCGCACACCCACTATCAAGGTGCAGCTGATGCCTTTCAAGCGACCTCCCGGGAGACCCCTTCCCCTCCAGTCCGCACACCCATACGCAACACACGGCGCATGGACTTCCACTACCAACACTCCATCCTGACGGCCCAGCCGCACTCTCCCTGCCTCTCGGACACCGCTCCCCTGCACCCCCTTCTCACGCCCCGCTCTTGCGCTGCCCCTGGCCCCCCTCCCGCAGGTGAACGAGCAGCTGATGGCGCTGGCCGGCCCCCAGGCGCTGTTCATGCACTGCCTGCCCGCCGAGCGCGGGCTGGAGGTGACGGACGGCGTGATGGAGGCGCCCTACAGCGTGGCGTTCCAGGAGGCGGAGAACCGCATGCACGCGCAGAACGGCGTCCTGCTGCACTGCCTGGAGGCCACCAAGCGCCTGTGAGGGGCGCCGGGGCGGCGGGCGGGCGACGGTGAGGCTGTATGCGGGCTGGTTGGTTGGCAGGCTGGGAGGGAGCTTGGGCCCGTTCCGGTGCACTGCCTGGAGGCCACAAAGCGGCCGTGAGGGGCCCTGATGCAGGTTGAGAGGCTGCGAGGAGCTGTTAGTGCTCAGCTCCGGCGCTGAGCGGCCTCCAAGCGCGGTAAGGAGCAGCGGTGAGGAGGGGATCGATGTGGGGCTTAGAAAGGGAGGGGCGTGGACTACCGGGACGCGGTCTTGGGGGCGTTGGTAGCAGGGTGCGGGCGGCGGGGACGCATCGACGACGCTGGTCATGCTCTGGGCCGTGGAGGCGGGGCAGATGCAGCGTGTGTTGGTCCGTGGAGCTGCGAGAACTGCGTACGCTCATAGAACAGAGCGGCTGGGTGGGGATTGGGAGGTTGCTCGGCGGCGCGTGAGGCGTTGATGCGTTGGCGTTGCGGCATTGCGCAGGGTCTATGAGTTGCCAAAGCTAGCTATGTGTTGTGCACGTGTTCCCCAGCGAGCCCCCTACGGGCGCTGGCGGAAACAAACAGGGTCGGGAGTGGTGTGCAGGAACTTGCTAAGAGAGACGGGAACATGTGGACGGTAGTGCGCCTGTGCGCCAGAGTTGGGTCGAGACTGACCGCTACAAGCATTGGGTACCATCCAACGCCGGTTGTGGGGCGGTGGCTGCCGGCTTGCTGTGGTGAGCCTTGTTGCTAAAGGTGGAGGCATTTGCTCCTGGCGTTACAAGTTGAGAAGACACATGATTTAGATGCTTTGTACGCCACTGCTAGCAGGATGCCGCTGGATCACAGTGCAGGTGGGGAGAAGCCTTAGCTGAGCGTTGTGCCTGCGTGCCTGTGATCGTGTCGAGGATCATCTAGGGTCTGAATGGGGTGTACATCTCGCCGCATGTGTCACTGTAGCGGCTGAGCAATCAGTCCGATGTATGTAAGAGCCCAAGGCGCGCGCTACTGTAATGGTACCACGACTGTAACCGCACTGCCGGACACTGCTTCCGGCATCTTGGTCAACAGCAGGGCAGGTCCCCTGGTCAACAGGTTTCTGTTGCAGTGAACAACTGTTCTCATACACCAATGCATTCGCAATGGCGTCACAGCCCACTGCATAAGTGCATATGGCAGCGTGCAATGCAACCACCCTGCACAACACCTACAGTTGCAGGACAGGCCCGCGGATGTGGCCCAATATGGAAACGTACCAGGTGCCGTACGGCGAAAGGTGTGCACGCGACAAACGAAGCCTAGACAATCAGCATCCTCTGTCTTTCTACTGACCGCCGATCCTGTGAAAAAATCCCTAGCGACTAGCCATGATGCATGTACACGGCCGTCCTGTATGAAACACACGTGTCCTCCTCCCGAAAACGACAGACAACACCACAGGAGCACAGGTATGTATGGTTTTACAGTTTTGGTTCCCTTCCAGAGCCCAGCGCAGCACGGCATGCCCCCGCAAGCATACACCTCACCCTGCTGCGCTACACACGAGCACACGACCAATGTGAACAAGAACACAGGTTCCCACAACGCCTCAGTGCTCCTAGCCATAAGCCGCAGCCGCTCAGGCTGTTCTTGCCCGAACCAAGAGGCAACCGGACGCCTCCCCCTCCCCGCCCCCGCCCCCAACCCGCTTCCACAGCCCCACCCGAAGCGCATCCCGTGCCCGCTGCGCCGCCCCCCGCCTGCTGCTGCTGGCGCGCAGGTGCCTCATCGTTCCTGCCGCTGCAGGCCCGGGCGCCTGCCGCAAGGGCACTGGACCGTCATGGGCTTCGTCGCCTTGAGCTGACGGGGCCGACCCATGGGTCCCGGAGGAGGGGAGATCCCCCTCGGCCGGAGGCCACGGCGGGTAGGCGTACGGAAAGATCTGCGGGTACCTCTCCCTGCTGCGCTGCCGCGCCCACGAAGGGGCCCGCTGCGCTCCTAAAGGCCCACCCTGCAACTGCACGTCGGCCGCCTCCGCCTCCTGCACAGCGGCCGATTGTGCGTCCGCAGCGGTACCCTCCACCTCCGTTACCGTAGCGTGCAGCGCCGGCTGCAACAGCGTGTGATGGGCAGAAGGCAACAATGCTGCTCCTGCTTCTGCTACACTTGCTGCTGCTGAGTGTGCGCCTCCTGCTGCTCCCGCCGCCACCGCCTCCTGGACTAGTCCAGCAGCGTCGAACTGTGCGCCGCACGGCTCCCACGCAACAGTCACTGCCAGGTAGCCCCGCCGCACGCCCCCTGTCCCTTCCGCCCCCACTCTGTCACTCCCGGCCCCAGCCCCAGCCCCGGACCCGGACCCGGACCCGGCCGCACATGGCGCCATGACGGGCACCGTGAGGCGCTGGGGCCTGCCCCCGCAGGTGCGGCCACGTGCCCTCAGGGCCTGGGCTATGGAGATGCTGCACGTGCCGATGTCGGGCTGCTGAGATGCGGGGTCGTCGTCCTGGAGGGCGGAAAGTGGGGCGTGTTGCATTTTGCCATACGGTGGGGTGCTGCATCCATGACCCTGCTTAAGCTGTGCGACAGTGTGTGTGCGGTGGACGGCAATGCCGCCGGCTGGCCGTGCACATTTTGGTTCAGCATGAGGCACGCGTGTCGGCAACTTGAATCCACCCCTGCTGAGAATGCTCTGCCCAGCGATGTCGGAGCCGCTCCTGACGCTGACCCTGCAACACGCTTACCTTGATCAAGATTTCAATCGTATCCTCAGCAGTCAGCAACGCAGAGAGCGTCTCGTGCCACATGGGGTTGCATCCCCCGTCCACAGCAGTCCGCGTGCGCAGGCAATCCCCGCCCATCCTCAGCAGGCAGTAGGTGTCCCGTCGACCCAGGCCGCCAGGGTGTGGCAGATCCTCCGCATAATGGATAGTAACCGAAACTGCCCCGGTGCCAACCTCCGCGATGTGGCTGCTCATGACTGACGCGATGGTGGTAGTGTGCTACCCAAGGCCGCCCTCCGCCGAATACTTCAAAAGCTTCCAGTAACGTCTCAATATGACGGTTTCTTCTTCTTACGCTTGGAATGTCTGAGGGATGTTTAGCCTCTGTGAACTGGGGCGCGTTCGTAAGCCGCGCGGAGCAAGCTAGGCAGGCCCAAGTAGGCGTGCTAGTACTAGCGTGGAAGCCAGAAAGCCAAAGCGTTTTTCACAAGCGACACTATCATACTCCCGTGTGAAGTTGGTGGTGTGTAGATGCATGCGGTATGAGGTACCAAATGACGTAAGAGTGGTTGCGGCACTGCGCCAGGTTCTAGGCGACTTCGTACTCACTTGCCATCTTGGCCCAAGAGCCTAAAAGCTGTCTCCGCATACGAACAGGTCTGGTTTGTCGCACATGTTTATCGCTTTGCTCAGGTTTGTATGCATGTCTTTGTGCCAGGCATTGCTGAGTGGCCCGGCGGCAGCTCCGCGGCCGATTTGGGACAGGGCTGTACCTGAGATCCTGAGTGCGTCCCACAGACTGCCCTGGACTGCCATGCCGGGTCTGACGCTAAGCCGTCACCTGCACCGCACTACGGCAGTGCATCAAAATCGCACTGGGGGCAGGTTGCTACACGAAGCGGGACGAAACCGCAGCGGAACCAACACACAGTATGTTCCTCGTAGGTCCTCCCGCCTGGCCCTGGCCAAGCCGGCCTGAGCCAGTCGCCAGCTCGCACCGTCCGTTGGTCAGTTCACATCCAGGAGTCTAGCTGCATGGTTTTAGGGTTCCATGCTCCTCCGTGTCCACAAGCACGGGGCGTAACATGTAATTGCAGCACGCAAATAAAGGGCTCTATGCAGGTCTGTGGCAGCAGCACCGGCGGAAGGCCTGTGCATATGTGGCGGCTGTGGCCTTCGCTTCCACGAAGTGCCCCCCTGCTATACGGTGCGAGTTAGACGAGTCAGACTGCACGGCACGCAGGCCTCGTTGAGCTTTGATCGTGGAAGGAAGGAGTCTAGCCCGGTCCAGCCGCGCGCAACACCAACCTGCCGCAGGGAACCCGGCAAGGCGGCCCCAGGCGGCCCAAGGCCCACCGAGGGTACCGTAACCAATGGGGAGAAATAAACCCTCTGTGGAACGAAAGGACGAAGCCTCAAGGCATGTTCACTAAGCGTCCTGCCAGTGTGCGGTTCTCCAGGGTTCCCTCTACCGTACAGACTGGCGCCCCGCCCGTTCCCAAAACAAAACTGTCGCAGGGCACCTCTGTGCACGGTCTGATGTCCATGCTATGCTGCGTGGGCGGGGATCACGTTACAGCGAGCTCGAACACTCACGTTCAAGTTCACAGTCACCTAGCGCACATGCGGGTAGCCTCCGAGCGCCCGAACCGGGCGGGAAGGGCCTTATGGCAGCAGCCCTACACGGGACCTCAACATGCTGCCAGGTGCCGGTAGCTGCCCAGTGCCCACCTTCAACACCCACAGCGCAATACCAGCATACAGCGAACCCATTGCATCGCTTGCTACTTGTGGTCCAGAGAGCTGCAGCCAAGGCCGTCAGCCAAGCATATGCGTGGCAATGTGCGACAGCTCAGCAGCAGTGCACAACCTGCATGTCTGGTGCGCAAGCTAACCTGCCACATGCGGAAGGGGCAAAATGACTGCCGGTGGTGCAACGAGCATTGCAGAGCTTGCCCCTCACGGAGTGTGCATTAACAAGTTCAGTCGAGCGGATCACATATGCCGGGACCTGCGAGGCAAGCTGCCCAACCTGCATTGCTCTTCGGCCCGTTGCTCAAGTCGTGCAAAAAGCGAAACAGGGACGAAAAAACCCCCGAACATAATGAGAAACCGGGCCCTGACTGGAGCACACAGCATCCTGCCAAGCTGCCCCGCGACCTGCTACCTTACTACCGGGGCTTCCTAGCATTACCAAAGTGACTCCGTCCTACCACACCATGTACACAAAGCTGTAACTGAGCACCGTGTCTGACCCGCGACACTGCAACAGCGTACTTTCCAGGGCATCATCCCCCTGCTAGTGTCGTACAACAGGTGCAAACTGCTCCCACACAGCCCGCTCCAGGCCCCCCATGGGCAGCACAGCCCATCGACCTCCGGCCGTAAACGTCAACTTCAACTGCGCCGCAAAGCTGGACTAGGGCACACGAGCAACGGAAGCAACAAGCTGCAATGCAACGTTCGACGACAACTCGACCTTATTCCAGCCCACCGCAACCTGCAAGGCGCCCGGCCTGCCCCCACCCTCCGAATCACGGTACTCATTGTGTACACAGAATGCACCAGCTGATACTTTATTGCGCCACTCAATCGTCATCGTCGTCGAGATTCCCTAACCCGTAGAACGGCGAGTGCATCGCGAACGGGTCCGCCGGCGGCCCCGCTCCCCTCCCAGCCGCCGCCCCTGTCCCTGGACCCTGCGCAGCCCCCGCCGGAGCCCCCGGCCGTTGCTGCTCCGCCGCTTTTGCCGCCGCCAGGGTCGCCGGCGTCACCGGCGGGATGTAGTCCGGCGGCGGCGGTGGCGGGGGTGGCTTGACGCTTGGCAGCGGCGGCGGCGAGTCCGCCCGTGCCCGCGACGGGCTGGCGGCCGGGCGCGCCGCCGCCGCCGCCGGAAGCTGTGGCGCCTCGTCGTCGGACGACGAATCCAACGGCATCCCCGAGAACGGGCCCACCATGGCAAAGGGGTCCGCTGCAGGGGCTACGGTCGAGGCCGCAAAGGGTCCCGGCTGCACCTTCCCCTCGAACGGCGACTTCGGCGGCGCCGTCGCGGTGGCGTTCACTGTGGCGGTTGCCCCAGCTGACAGGGGAGACCCCGGCGACTGGTGCAGCCCGCCAGCGACCGTCGCCGCCTTTCCCCCCGCTGCCTGGAAGCCCGCCGCCGCTGCCTGGAAGCCCGCTGCGGCCGCCGCCGCCCCGGCGCCCGTCGGCGACTTGCTCTGCCGCCGCTGCTGCTGCTGCTGCTCCTTCTGTGCCGGGCTTGCCAGCAACGCCGGCGTCGACGCGCCCTCGGCCGCGTCGTCGTCGTCCGAGGACAGCGTCACCGTGTTGTCAAAGGGGGTGGTGAAACCAAAGCCATTGTTGCGGGATCCCCCGCCGCCTACCCCGCCAAAGGTCACGCCAGGGCTGCCGCCGCCAAGGCGGCCGCCGTGCGCGGGCGAGCGAGGCAAGGAGCTGTCAGAGTCCCGCCCGAACGAGGCCCGCAGCGTCGGCGCCGAATTGAGTGGCGGCTCGACGGTGGGGCTGGGCAACTGCCGGGCGGCGGCGGCGGCGGCGTTGGCGGAGGCGCCGCCGCCGCCGCTGGCGTCGCCGCTGCGGCTGGCGGCGGATGGGTTGGTGGCCACGGAGGGCGAAGAGGAGGGCAGGCTGCTGCCGCCGGAGAGGGCCATTGACACCTCGCTGCCCAGGGGGCCCTTGCTTATGGATCCGCCGCCGCTGGCAAAGGCGCTGCCCGGCCCCAGGGACACGCTGCCGTCGGGGGCGGCGGGCAGGGGCGCGGCCGGGGGAGGGGCGGCGGGACCTGGGGAGCGGGGGGAGGGCGCTGCCGCCGGGGTGGGCGCGACGCCGGCTGGGGCTGGGGTGGTTTCGGAGGTGGCGGCGGAAAGTGGTGAGGGGGCCGCTGCGGCGGCGGGCGTAGCGGGCTCGGTGTGGAGTGAATTGGCGGGCTGCACGACAGTGGTGCTGCCGCTGGTGCTGTTGTCGGAGCCGGCTTGCGTGCTGTCGCGTGCCGCGGTGAGCATGTTGTTGTTGACGCGCACCACGCGCATCACCTGGAGGTGGGGAAAGAAGTTACTAAGTAATACGATACTGGTGGAGGGGAAACACAGGGGTGCAGTCGCGGAGCGACGAAGCCAGCCAGTTGGCCACAGGGCGTCAGGTAGGGCTGTAAAGGTCCGAGCTGCGTGCTTGCGCGCGCACGCGGAACGCCATGGAGCGGGCTGATGATACTGACATACATCTACAAGGTGAGGACGGCGGCGCAGCAATATTGTGAGCTACATTGCGCCCTGGCGCGTCACCCACCGTGTCCAGCACGCGCTGCCACAGGATGAGCGCCCGCAGCCGCTCAGCCACCTTGTAAAAGGGCGGCCTGACAGGGAGAGGGGAGGGAGGGGCCGGGCAACCAAGTTACTAGGGCCCGCAGGGGGGGGAAGGAAGAGGTTACGTTACTCCAACGTACGGCCCGCGGTGTTGTGCGTCTGTGTGTGTGGGTGCAGCAGCAGGGCGGGCAGCAGGACGAGTGCGACGGCCGACTGTGCAGGTCCTGCACCTGGCGCGCTACCTCCACACAAGGCGGTGTACGGCACGGGGCCTGTCCCTCACTTGCTCCCCCCCTTCTGACACATGGCAATGACAATGGCCAGCCGTAACAATCTGGAGTTGGGTACGCACAGAGCCTCGACCTTGCCAGCCTGACCGCCCTCGGCATATGATCACAAAGGTACCACAACTGCAAGCTGCCTGGGGTACTCCCATGTCCCCCCACCTTCCGGCGCCCTCGTTTCCCTCCCCCCTCCCCCGCCTCCCTTACCCCGCACCTGTCCTCCGGCTTGACAGCCCAGCAGTCGGTCATGAGCGCCTTGTACGCCTGCGGGTGGCGGAGGATGAGGGGGAGCAGGAAGTGCATAGAGGGGTCAGGGGGTCGGCCAAACGAAGCATTTGGACCAGTCTAAAACACACAAGCAGACGCAGCCTAGCTTTACAGCCCTAGGCGGCCGGGCCCGGCTTGCTCGCTTAACTGACGCCACTCTGCAACTACGGCCCTTGCCCGCCTCCAGCCCCACAAGCCGTGCGACTCCTCCACACCATATACACATAACAATAAGGGAGGAGTCATTATTGACTGGTCACCGATACGCCCCCTTGGCCGCACACGAGTGCCGGCGTGTCGTAGAGTAGAAGCAGCTGTGGGGACGTGCAGCCCATTGCGCCGGCCCCTGAACACCTCCACTCCCACTCCTCCCGCCCCAGCACAAATGCAAGCTCACATCCGGGCATTGCTAATAGCCCATCACTATTCGCTTGGTAGACGGACCACATTCTCGTCCCCCACCTGCAGGTGCACGTTGCGCGGGATGGGCAGCTCCCTCACCCCTGGCCCCGCCCATCCCCCCCACCCCACACACCCCCACCTGCTCTTCGCGTTTCCTCGCGTTGTACGCACATCCCCCACCTGCTCCTGCACCCCTGGTCCCGCCCCTCCCGCCCCCACCTGCAGGTGCACGTTGCGCGGGATGGGCAGCTCCCTCACCCCTGGCCCCGCCCATCCCACCCACACCCCCCACCTGCAGGTGCACGTTGCGCGGGATGGGCAGCTCCCTGTCTGCGGGCATGCGCGGCCGCCACGTGTCGTTCATGGAGTGGCGGAACTGCACCATGGCGTCGTTGGGCTCCTCCTCGTACGGCAGCATGAACGTCAGCATCTCGTACATGATGATGCCGAACGAGTACACGTCGGCGGCGGGCGTGGCCACGGCCTTCTCCATCAGGTACACCTGCGGGGGTAGGGGGGTGGACCGTAAGGCGGCGGGTGGTCAGTGCGAGCGCATGTGAAGGCAGTCACACTGGTACTGCGTCTGCGCCTAGGCAGCTTCAACTCCGGTGCTGCAAGCTACTACGGTGACGGTGGCGGCGGTGACAGCACGCCTACTTGGCCAGTGCCAGGGTTGCGGTCTCCCTGGAACAGCATACGATGGCCCCAAGCCGCCGCGGCAGCTGTAAGGGGATGGAGCGGGCGTGTCACGCTGCAAGATGCTACTGAACAGCACGCCTGTATGGCCCGCGCGAGGATTGAACTCCCCAAGGAACAAGTGATCATCCCAAGCGGCATTGCTTCTTCCTGCAGCTTTCTCTGTTACACCGTCCGCTGTTCCAAGGCTCGCTTTTGCAGCCACTGTGCGGAGCGTGCGTCACACACGCTACAGCGCACGCACCTCCGGCGCCTGCCATCGCGGGTTTGTGAAGCGCGCCGGCACGCCCTCCCCCCCGTCCTCGTTGGCTGTGCCGATGATGCGCGCGAAGCCGAAGTCGCCGATCTTGAGGTGCTGGTCCTCCGTCACGAACACGTTGGGCGAGCGCAGGTCGCCGTGGATGTAGGTGCGGCTGTGCAAGTAGGCCATGCCCGCGGCGATGTCCTGAGCAGGGCAGGGGCAGGGGCATATGGACAGATGTCGTGACGGGAAGCCCGGGTGGCTTGCCAGCGAAACTGTGCACCGCGGCCGTTCTGGTGCGACACCGCGTCTAACGCGTGATGGCAGTCCGAGCGTCCTGCCCGCCTGCCGACACATGCACCCCACTCCGCCGTCTAGCCTCCGGGCAGGTCTCTGTCCGGAAGCCGTGGGGCACGGCAATTTCCCGGCAGTGCATGCAGATGGCTAACCCGCCTGCACGCTGCAACATGAGGGGCCCCAGCCCCAGCCCAGTGCAATCCCTCAGCCTCGCCCTGCTACGGCCGACGGCTGTAAGCCTCCTCCATTGGCACTCCTCGCAACGCTAAACCTCTGGCTCGTCAAACCCAAACAGTGATACGCCTCCTCTTTCGCCCATCTGCAGGCGATGAGGCGCTGCCGCTCCTGACACCGAACACCTGGCGCCGCCCTCGCCGCCCCAACTGCAGCACAGCGGTAGGTGACCCGTGGAGGCGTGCGCTGACCCCTCATTACCCCCAGAAAGAACCACTTTGCGGTTACCCCCCAAAAAACCGCCCCACCTGCAGCATGATGAGCCGCTGTCTCCACTCAAGCTTCTCCCGCGTGCGGCGGTTGCCCTGCCGCGCCTCAGCCAGCATGGAGAACAGGCTGCCCATCCTGGGGGCCAACGGGAAAGGGGCAGGCACAGCGAGTAGGGAAAGGGATTTGGCTTTTGCACAGACACAGTCGTATCCTGCACGGCGGCGGGGACGCGTAACAGTGCCGCAACAGGCTGCCCATCCTGTGGGCCGATGGGGGAAGCGATAGGCACAGCGGGTGCGCTTAGAGTTTAGACACATTCATATTGCGCAGGGCGGCCGGGACTAGTGGTACGCTGTGCAGGTGGAGCACCCGCTGCAGCATACCCACTGTCCCGACATACCCGGTCGTTCGGCGACTACTTGACTCCCCCGACACACACCACACCTGTAATACTCTGTGATGATGCGTGGCGGGTCGGCGCACACGCCCACCAGGCGTATGATGTTGGGGTGCTGGCCCAGGTCCATGAGCGCCGACACCTCCTTGATCACCTTGCCCAGCGCCTCGTTGTTGCCGGGGTCGCTGTCGATGGCGGTGGACTGCGGAGCAGGGGGAGGGGGAGAGGCGAGTGACACGGTAGTGGACTGCGGGGCAGGCGGGAATAAAGTGTTCTAGTAACGCAAGCGAATTGGTAGTGGGCTCGGGGCAGGGGAAGGGGAGAGGCGGTCCAGCGAGGGAAGGGGAGTAATTAAGGATCGTCGTACTTGTAGAAACCGTACGACGCGAACCCCTCTGTGCACAGGTGACCGCCCATGCCGAATGCGTCTGTCTGGCCCCAGAGCGCAAACGCCCACCCCCGTTCGCCCGGGGCAAGGCCCAACCTGCTGCGTATCACGCCAGTGCGCCACGCGAGTACACACACGCGTGAATGCCGTCATCTAATGCGTTTCCCGTTCGCTGCCGCTGTATACCCTTGGCTGCGTCTGTGCCCACCCGCGCGATGGAGGCCAGGCGGTTGAAGCCGGGCGCCTTGTCGTGAATCTCCTTGACCGCCACGTCGATGTGCTGCCAGCGGCCGCGCCATACCGTGCCCTCTGCGCCCTCGCCCACCGCCTCAATCAGCCGTACAGCCTCCTTGGCGAAGAACCAGTTCTGTGGCCAGCGGCAGGGTGGCAAGTAGCCACTGGTTGGCATAGACGGTTTCTGGCATAGCAACAGCACTGAACTGCCCAAGTTCCGGGGCCATCGGGAACACAACTTCCTCCCACTGAAGACACCAACCAACTGGCAAAATGCCGCACACGTGCCCTCTGGCGGCCTGCCATGCAGCCCCATAGATGCAGCACGTACAGTACGCTTCATGACTCCGTGATGGCCCCCGGCCTGTCTGCAGTCGCACACGGGCAGCACGCACGCACGCACCGACACCTGCAGCACTGCGCACGAAATGGTGCAACGACACATGGCCACACACGGACCAGGGCCACCGTGCCAAAGCGCACTGACCACCACGTATGCACATGGGGGTACAACATTTGCCCGCAGTACACCGCTGCGGAAACTCTATCTCTCCACACAGACACACACACCTGCAGCATGGGGTTGACGGGGCTCTCCTGCGGCGGCGGCGCGGCGATGGGCACGGGCGGCGGCAGAACGGGCGCCACCGGCACGCCGCCGTCTGCAGGCGGGAGCGGCGGCCACCGGACAAGGGCAGGTGCGCTGTAAGCCAACCAGCCAAAACCGCGCCAAACACCCCTTTCTGAGCATCCAAAAGAGCCAACCCGGCATTGTCTTCAACTCGCTGTCGTTCCTAAATGCCTGCCACAGTACCCTTCACCGATTTGCCCTTCACTTTAACACCATCGTACTCTCGTTCGCTCCTGACCCCACCTGTTCCGTCGCCGTCCCCCATGTCACCCTCCCCGTAGAACGAAGTGCCGGTGCTCCGCATCACGGGGTAGTCGTACGCGCCCACGTACGACGGCCGGCGGCTGCTCATATCCGCGCCGCCCGGAATAACCTCACTGCCCCCGCCGTACGGCCCCCCAGGCCCTGGAATAAACAGCTGCTGCTGGTCGCCCCACATGGCCCCGTCGGGCGGCCCGCTCCCCCCCGGCCCGTTGAAGTAAGACTGCACCGGAATCCCCTGCCCCAGGTCCCCTGAGATCGGGTACGCGCTGCCCATAGCCGCCGGCATCACCCCATTGATGTTGTAAAACATGTACGGCGGCGCGCGCCCGGCCCCAGCACCGCCGGCGCCGCCGCCGCCGGCGATCACCTCCTCCGCCAGCGTGGTGGCCGAGTGGCGGAGCGAGCGGAAGCTGCTCCCGCGGGTGTCGTACATGCCTGGCGCGTCTCCGCCGGGGCCCCCGTGCCCCTGCAGGGGCGAGTGGGGCACCGGCGGCAGCGGCCGCTGCTCCCCCGCGATGGCCACCCCGGGATACCTCCCGCCCCCGTCGCCGTACGCCGCCGGGGGGCCGATGCCGTACGGCGGCGCGTCGCGCCCGGTGGTCACCGCGAGCCCGGGGACGTACATCCGCGGCGGTCCTGCGGTGATGCCGCCACCCAGCGGCGGCGAGCCGGCAGGGGACTCCATGCTGCCCGCGGTAAGGGCGTTCAACGCCTCGCGGGAGACGATGCCGGACGAGTCCTCGTACCGCTGGGATCGCTGCCGCGCGGCCATGGTGGCGGCGGCGCCGTACCGCGCCGCCTGCGTGTCGGTGTGCCGGATGGCGGCGTCCCGGTTGGAGCTGCCGGGGAGGTCCCCTGGAGCGGACATGCGGCCGGAGGGCGTGCGGCGGGCGTTCAGCGCGCTGACGTTGCCGCTGACGTTGCTGGCGTCGGCGGCGTCGAATGCGCCGCTGGCGCTGACCAGCGCGGGGGGTAGGATGACGGGCAGCGAGCCCGACAGCCCAGAGTCATCGCGTTCGCGGTCGGCAGCGTTCTGCGCGGCGGCGGCGGCGGCGGCGGCGGGGTTACCGGCGTTGAAGGCCACCTGGAGGGCTGCAATGGTGGGGCTCTGGGGCGGCTTGGGGCGGGTGGGGCGGTCCTCGTTGGGTTGGGGTGAGCGGGAGAGGTCGCGGGCCAGAGGGTCGGACACGTCCAGGGAGGTGCGAGGTGGGGTCTGGAGGGAGAGGGGGTGGGGCAGGAAAGGCGAGGGTGAGCGGCGTACCAGGGGGCTGCCTGTTTGTTTCGGTGGTGCCTTGCAGGGCTTCCCAGACCAGCAAAGCACACATATGACAACAGCAAGGCCGATGCCGCAGCATCCGATACGCCTGCGCAGTTTCATAGCCCCTTGGGGTTGGCACATCAGCTTGCACCTTAACGATACACACACAACACCGGGCGGTGACCTGCACCAACACGCACACACACGCACCCTGCGGCCGCCGTCGGCGCCCAGCGGCTGCAGCTGCGCATGCGAGCCGCTGAGCTGCTCCCCGTCGGCCGGGGTTGGGGGAGGCATGGTGAGCGGGGTCCCGAACGGCGAGGCCACGTTGGGGTTGGGCGTCGCCGCGGTGAGGCCCTTCCTGGACGGCGACGGCGACGGCGACGGCACCGGCGGCACCACAATGGGCGGCGGCGGCGCGCCGGCCGCGGGGCGGCCGAGCGTCGGTGGCGGGAGGGGGTCGGTTCCGGAGCTGACGCTGGGCAGGATGGCAATGCTGGGCGGCGCGTCGATGGTGCCGGTGCCCGCGGGCATGACGGCGGGGTAGGAGGCGGGGCCGGGGGAGGGGCGCGACAGGCGCTGCGGCGACGGCGGCGCCGCCACCACCGGCTGCTGCGGCGGCGTGAAGCGGGGGGAGGGCAGGTCGCTGGGCTGCGTGAAGAACAGGTACTGCTTGGGCCCGAAGACGGAGGGGTCGGCGGAGGGCTCGGGGATGCGCATGCCCAGCGTGGAGTTGCCGGGGCTGCGCAGGGCGCCGCGGGACGAGGACTCCTGCGCCTGCCGCAGGGAGGAGGACAGCACCCCCAGCGCGGCCGCAGGCTGCTGCGGCTGCGGGGGCGGGAAGTGCACCTGCGCCGCGACCGCCTCTTGTTTGAGCGCTTCCGCGCTCCAGGACTTGACGTTGCCGGCGCGGCTGCCGGTGATGAGGCTGTGCGCCAGCGCGCCCGACGCGCTGACCTTGCCCTTGTGTGCCTTGACTGTGGTGTGCTTGAGGCGCCACAGCGGCACGCCGCCCATGGGGTTGGGCGGCGGCGCCATGCCGCAGCAGGGAGGGGGGCCCACGCGCAGCTGGCCGTTGTCCATGACACCCACCATCATGGACAGGTCGGGGAAGAGGTACAGGCCGCTGGGGACGAAGTGAGGGGGGCATACACGACAAGGTCGGGGCTTTTGGTACGGTCAGTGGCCAGTACACAACAGGGTGTGCGGCGGTGTGGTCGGGGAACAGGTACAGGCCGCTGGGGGCGGGGCAGTACGCGTACACGCGAGGAAACAGTGTAAGGCGTCAGCAAAGCGCGGAAACGCTGGGTCCGCTGGGGGAGGGGGGCATGCACGACAAGGTCGTGGGTCATCAGGCGGTCAGTGGCCCAAGCGTGTAACAGGGTGTGTTGTGACCGCAAGAGGCGCATGGTGCTCTAATGACTGACCTATTCTGATGGACGTTTGGCGCTCCGACAGGAGCATCTCAGCAGGTTGGCATTCCCCTCCTTCCTACCCATGGCACAGTGCCAGCTCCCTCCTCCACACCTTGACCGTGCCCCTGCCCCTGCCCACCACACCGCCCCCCACTCACGTAATTGCCGGCCCCGGGTCCCCGATCATGCACATCAGCTGCAGCTTGCCATGGGACACATCCCACAGCAGCATCTGCCCCTTGTCGTGCGCCGTCAGCAGCCGCCACGGCCCGCGCCGCACCAGCGCGCCAGCCGGCCACGCCTCCCCGCCGCCCCCTGCCCCCCCGCGCTGCCCCGTCACGCTCCTGCCCCACTCGCTCAGCGACGCGCCGCCAATGTAGTTCCCGCTGGCGAAGAAGCCCCCGCCAGGAGGCGCCCCGCCCACGCCGGGCACGGAAATCGCGCCGCTGAGCTCGAACACGCTGCCGCCGACGCCGGCAGGCCCGCCGGCGCGCGCCGCGTCCTCGCCCGCCGCCCCTCCTCCCCCTGCGGCCTGCCTAGACCAGTCCAGCGACACCATTGCCGTCAGGGCACCAAACTTGGCGTAGGTGCAGCCCTCCAGCATGACCGTCTTGAGGCGCATGGTGCCCGCCGCCGGCAACGGCGGCCGCTGGCCCCCTGCTGCCGCCGCAGCCGCAGCCGCAGCCGCCGACGCGGGGCTCAGTAGCGTGACGTAGGTCGCGTTGTCGGGGATGGTCAACGGTGGCGGCCGCACACCTCCACCTCCACCTGCACCCCCGCCCCCGCCGCCGCCTGGCGGCATTCCCTGCTCCCCCGACCCAGGCATGCCCCCCACCCCCGCCTCCGCGTCCGCCAGCGTCGCGTCCAGCACCCGCAAGGCCGTGAGCACCCCCGCCGCCGTGCTGATTACCAGGTATCCGTCTCGGTAGTGCAGGCCGTTGATCTCCTTTGGGTTGACGACCGGCTGCGGAGCTCCCCCAAGGAGCGTGCTGCCGCCGCCGCCACCGCCGCCGCCGCCCAGCCCCAGCGCAGCCCCGCCTCCCCGAGCTGGTCCTGTCCACCGTAAACACCGCCGCCGACATGACCTCCGTCACCACCCGGCTGTACCGCACCGCCAGCACGCGCCCGTTCGCGTCCCCGGTGAACAGCAGCACGTCATCCAGGGTGCTCAGCTGCCGTGCCAGGGACGGGGTCCTCATCATGCTGCTCGCGCTGTCTGCAAAATGGGGAGGGTAGCGTGCGGACATGGCGGCCGATACGGACGTGAACGACGCCGACCCGCCTGTGCAGCCCAGCCCTGGGGCCATGCTCGCGGCCTCCAGCTCCGCCAGGGGCACGCAGTGCAGGGCGGTGACGGGGTGGTGGCTGGGGCGCAGCATGAGCGGTGTTGCGGCGCTGCGCTGCTGCTCCTGGTGTGAGTTGCGGGAGGAGGAGATGGAGGAGGAGAAGGAGGAGGGGGTGGCGGCGTCGGGGTTGCGGCCGTACAGCACCACCATGCCGTTGCGGTGGCCGGTGATGAGGTCCAGCGTGGGCTCGTACAGCGTGTGCGCCGTCATGGAGTTCTCGTCCTTCTCCAGCGGGATGCTGCACGCGAAGGACTGGTTGGAGGAGTGGTAGATCTCGGCCTGGGGAGGTGGGGGAGGTAGGGGAGCAGGGCAGGGTGGCGGTGGTAACGCACGACGCCCTCAACCCCATCTAGGTGGTGCCCACGCCTTAAGTATGCTCCTGTTCCCAGCTGCTCACTCGCGGGGGTCTTGGCCCCGAGCCACATGCGCGTTTTCAAACAGGATGCCCCAGGCTCCCTCCCGACCGGCAACACTGGCACCCTTTCCAGCTTAGCCACCAAATCCACCCACCTGCACCAGCACTGAAGGGCGCTACCCAACGCACGGCACGTGCCGAAGGGCCGTGCCGTATAAAGAGCACCCTTCCCAACCTCCCCTTGGCCCGCCAACGTTTCCGAGATGCTTGGCCAGGCCGGTCAGCACAGTTCCCGCCCACGGATATGCTGAGCCTAGCCCCAGGCTTCCAGGTTACGGTTGAGGGAGTCACGGAAACGCTCGGGGGTTTGTGGTGCTCCTGCTTTGGATGTGCGGACGAAGCCCCGCCCACGGATGTGCTGGGCCTGGCGCCAGGCTTCCAGGTTACGGAGGCTCTGGCGGCCCGTCGCCAGAGCCTTGGCGGCCTGAAACCCTGGAGCCAGGCCCAGCGTATCTGTGGGCGCAAACCGTGCTGACCGGCCTGGCCACGCGTCACGGAATCGCAAAGGGGCTTGCGGTGCTCCTGCTTTGCATGTGCGGACACATTCCACTCACGGACATGCTGAGCATGGCACCCACATTCCAGGTCGCAGAGGCTTGCTGGACGTCGCCAGAGCCTCGGCGACCTGGAACGCTGGCGCCTGGCCCAGCACATCCGTGGGCGGGGCTTCGTCCGCACATCCAAAGCAGGAGCATCACAAACCCCCGAGCGTTTTCGTGACCCCCTCAACCCTCCCATAGTTCCCTCGATGTTCCACTCGTACCCACCAGCCCACCTTGCAGCACCACCATGAGCCACAGCAACACTGCAAGCGCCCCTCCGGCGCACACTTCGTAAGGCTGCAGAAGTTTCACCCGCTTCTGTACACATTGCCAAGTGGTGGCGCACGTGCATCGCCGCTTGCGCACAGACCCAGTCCCGCCGCCCGTCCCCACCCAGCCCAGCCCAGCACCATCACCCAGGCGCCCCACACATCCAACCCCCACACCCCACGCCTTCTTGGGCAGCACCGCCACTCAGCCCCCTCCCGCCCCCCGCCCACCCACCCCCAACCCCCAACGCCCACACCTTCTTGGGCAGCACCACCACCCAGGCCCCCACACGCACCCCGAACCCCCACCCCACCTTCTTGGGCAGCACCACCATCAGCTGCACCGCCGACGCATCATTATCCGCCCCGCGCATGAAGCACAGCCGCAGCACCGGCGTGTCGTCCCTCGGCCGCAGCACGCGCTGCACGAACGGCAGCAGCTGCGCGTCCTCCTGCGCCTCCCCTGACTTTGGCGCCGGCCCGCTGCCCTCGCCCGCGCCGCTGAGCCCCGCGCGTCCGCCCTTGCCCCCGCTACCCGTACTGCCGGCATCCGTGAGCGGCCCGCCCAGCACGCTGGCCCCGCCATCTGGGTCAGGGTAGAACAGGTCCCCGGGGTTGCTGACGCGGTTGGTGGGTGTGCTGACGGTGGGGTTGTTGAAGGGCAGGGGGTAGCGGGCGTTGTAGCCCCCGCGGACGCTTTCGGAGAGGTTGGTGGAGGTGGAGTAGAGGTTTGGGTAGTTGTTGCTGCTGCCTTGGGGGGAGGGAGGGGCCACGGTGGAGCGGCTGGGGTCTAATGAGACGCGCGGCGCATTCAGGGGGAGGGGGTCGCTGGGCATGGCGGTGGGGCGGGGGGCGTTGTCGGCTGAGTTGAGGGCTGGGAAGATGCCTTGGATGTTCTGTTCCGCCACGGCCAGGGTGAGGCGGTCGTTGCCCTTGCTGCCGGGGGTGCGCGGGGAGCGCGGGAGAGGGGGAAGGGGATGATGGGTGAGGAACAGGGAGGCGGGGCGGCAGGCGATGAGTAGGAATGTGCCAGCTGTGCAGATGCTATTGCAAGTCGCTGATATGAAAGCCGTGCGGTCCGGGGAATTAGGGAATGCCTCGGCGCATTTGCACTTGCACGCGTCGGTGCTGGGCGAGCTATCTTGGTGAGGCGGCAGACCACCAGGTCACGGCGAGGCCCAGGGCGTGAAGGCAACGTACTCAGGCGGTACTGCAGCCTCACAGTCACAATGTGGAGAAACGGGGAGCAAGTCTCAAGTCGGCAGCACTGCCGCGTGTAGCGTAAAACCGCGCCCCCCAGCCCGGTGCTCGTCCCGGCTCACGCGAAGGGCGTCTTGAGGAGCCGGCCCAGCGCGCTCGGCTGGCCAAGCTCCTCCACAAGCTGGAGAGCCGACTGCACCGCATTTGCGAGTCGTGTCGCGGCGATGACGATTCCCGCCGGGTCTGAAGCCTTGGTAGCTGCCTGCCGGGCGCAATGACAAGCCACGTCGGGGTTCCCTTGCCAACCCTGCCTTCGCGGTGACGCATCGCGTGTTGCGTGCAGGTCGATCCTGCCATGCAAGCGGTAAAAAATGCAGGGATGCACCGGCAACCTTGTGACGGTGTGCTCGGGAAGCAACTCCCGGCAGCCCGCCTTCAAGCTGCTGCGGGTGCTTTCCAGGTTGCTAGCATATATCTTTTACTTACATGTTCCAGCTGCAAGAGGGCACCCTGGCTTGTCCTGTCGATACTCCTGCACTGGTCCTTGTTCTTCTTCGCCTGTTTGGCAGCCTGCTCAAGCTGATATACGAAGCGTCGGGCCGCATTAAGAGCTGGAGTAACCTGGTCATCCGCCAGTGCCACGCCGCGCCCTGAGGCCTGGCTCGCCATCGGCAAACTGATAATCCGCAAGCCCCCTCCTCAGAGGTATTCCATTAACAGCTACTTGCACAAATGTTAATGCAAGGCGCTAAGGTTTGTAATAATCAACGCCATGCATTGTGGCGTGGTCGCAGGGTCTCCCGAAGCCGAACGCCAGGCTACCACTGCTAGGCTACCTCTGGATGAGCGGAACAGGCAAGTTTGTCCACAAGCAGTGCTCCTCGTGTGCACCTGTGCTGCATAGTGTGCATTGCGGAGGTTAGGACAGCAGTTACCGTTGTGCGATAGTACAATAACGGTGACCAGCTCTAACCCTAGCTCCTGCAGAGTAGAGTAATAGCCTTTATCGCAGTGATTGGACGGTGGGGACGAAAGCACGGGCATGCCCCGCACAAGAAGTTTAACCACCGCGCGCCTATCTGGTCAAGCGACGGCTTGAAACGCCAGCAACTTAGCCATTGCCAGCATTTGCCAACTTATGCAAGATGTGTTAGATGTGCTTCCGGCGGTTGGTGCATTCCGCTGCATCTGCTGCTGTTCGTGTTGGCCACACTTCCAGCCAGGGGGAGCCACTTCCCCTGCCTCCAGCTGGTAGTGTTGCTCCCACCGTTCCCCTTGCGCAGCGCGAACACGCCCATGATGTTTCAGCAACGGAACGCCGCTGTCGCGTATGTATGTATGGTTTTGGTCCCCTTCCAGAGCCCAGCCCCATCCCGCTCGAAACAGAGCTGGTCCCGGCCATTAGGGACACGGGGTTTCCCACCCCTCTCGCTGTGCGGAAAGGAGCGACGCGTAGCTAGAGTCGTTACATGTTTGTTCCCCTGAACAGAAGGGGGGCAGGCTTGGCTGCAGTGGCGCATGCATGGAACACCGCCCCAGCAGCGTGCCCGCAGCACGCTCTGAACAACCACAATCACGGACCAACCACCTGGTTGGCATGGAGGGGCAGCACAGCGGCTCAACCCCGCTAGCTCCTGTTCCGGCGCCGGTGCACGACCAAAAGGCGCTACAATGACAGCCGCACACACCAAGTAGTATCTGTTCGAGCGCGACAAGAGGACACCAGGGTACGGGGGGGCCCAAGACGCACACACTGCCGAGCAGCAGCCAAGTTGCCCGCTGCTCGAGCGCCCCTCAGACCCGTCCGTGTGGCACCACGTCTCCGGCGGCACCCGACGGAGTTCAGCCCCCTGCGCATCCCGGCCCCCTACGCCCGAATGTCCAATCTACATGCTCGACGAGCCCCGCTCATCCCACAACCAAACTGTTTGCAATGGGTCCAACTTGCTACCATGGCAAGAAGGGTGCACAAGGCACAATGAAGCACCCTGCCATCATCACCATCAGTCGACTAAGACATACCACGTGCCAGCGTCACAATCGGCACTGCTTTCCCGTCGCACGGAGCCGCTGCGGCTCGGCCCCAACCGCCTGGCGCTGGGTGCAAACACCATTTGCACACCAGTAAGTATTCAGACGGCTGCCTGCACGCAGTCCGCGAGCCTCCCAATGGGCGGAGGCCCGCGCGACCTGGGCCACGCCCCATCAGCATAGGTGGCTGATGGAGGGCCTCCCCCGCTGCTGTTCCAACAAATTCTGGCGTACGTGGCGCGGGGGTTGAACACGAAACAAACGCCCCACCGCGCACTGCCGCGCATTAGCACGTCCGCGGCTTACTGCCTGTTGTAGTTGCCGCCGCGGTTGTAGCTGTTGTAGCCGCCGCGGTTGCCGCCACCGTAGTGGCCGCCGCCGTAGCCGCCACCGTAGCCGCCCTGCCGCACGAGGGATAACCCGCAACATGTAAGCAACCAGTCACCGAAAAGACCACCTCATGCTACGCAGTACAACTGGACAGTAAATTTGCAGGTGCGCGCGGTCTGCGCCTCCATCCTGTGTACAATTCAGAAGCCCACATCACCCCAGCAGCGTCCAGGGCAAGAGGACTACTTGAGCTCTTAGCTACACAGCCTCGTATGCTTCCTATAGGGCACATGTTGCACAGCCAAAACCGCGCACACCTAGATGCTGGGGCAGGGGCAGGGGCATGCTGCAGTCCAATAGCACACACTGCACCCACCTGCTGGTAGCCGCCGCTCTGGTTGTAGCCGCCCTGCTGGCCGTAGCCGCCGTACCCGGGCGCGTTGCCGTAGTGCTGCTGCTGCTGCCCGTGGTGCTGCTGGCCGTGCCCCATGTGGCCGCCAGCTTGCTGCTGCTGCTGCATGCCGCCCGACTGCGGCAGCTGCTGCTGCTGTTGTTGCTGCTGCTGCTGTTGCTGCTGCGCGCCCATGCCGTAGCCCAGCCCGGCGTCCTGTTTGTCGCCCTGCTTCACGCCGCCAGCGCCCGGCACGTTGTAGGAGGCGGCGGTGGAGGCGGCGGTGACGGCGGAGGCGGCGGCGCTGCTGCTGTCCTCGTAGCCTGTGGGAGGCAAGGGCAAGCGGTGCAGCGGGGTGTCATGTAGTGCGCTTGGCTGGGCGCACGGACAGCATGCGCATGCGTCACTGCCGCAACGTGTGCCTGGGCACGTCTGCAGCAAACACCCAGGGAAGGGACACACACATGGGCATGTCGCAACGGCCCCTGCCGCATGGATCGGGATCTGTGCGCACGCCTTGGTGGCCCAGCCCAGCCCAAGGGCCTCTGCAACCTCCTCTGCCTGCACAAATGTAACTGCAACTGCATGTCCATCCTCACGCAGCCAAACCAAGCAACGAAATCTGGTCTGCCAGCCACCTGTCCAGCATGGATAGCTCGCCACCCGGCCACAGCTGCACAGAGCCGCCAACTCCCACGGTCGCGCCGTCCCAACAGAGGACACCATCGTCCAGATGACGTACGCGACCAACAAGGCAATCCGCCCTCCACCTCTTGATAAACAATTACACAGGGGCCTACGACTCGTATCGGGCGGTGCACCTGATAAGAGTGCGAAGTTGCGATAGAGTGACCACTTCCCTGCTGATGCGCAGGACCCTTCCAGGCACGCATTGCGTTTCCTACGCACGCCAGCCAGCCCAACCCACTCACCGGTAAGCCCGTACGCGGCGGGGTTGTTGTAGGCGCCCGGCAGCTGCGCGGCCCCCGCAGCGGGGTTGGCGGCGTTGTATCCGGGGAACGCAGACCTGCGGACAACGAGCGTGGAAAATGCGCCGGGTGAATACTGCGACACAGGTGTCGGTGGGAAGCACTGGCATGTTCAGCTTACAGTCACATGGCCACGGCTTTTGAGCAGGATGACTGCTTGAACCGCCAATCCTTGGCGCGATTTTCACGCAAGCCTCACTCAGGCCTACACAAAATTGCACATGTTCTTGTATGCTGCTTTCCTGCTGTGTTGCGACTCACCGCTGCGCCATGTGGGCCTGGTTGGCCTGGAGGTAGGGCTGCGGCTGGGCGGCGGCAGCGGCGGGGGCCTGGTACTGGCCGTAGCCCATCTGCAGCCATGGGCGACAGGGCAGCTTGCTTGAATGGGGAGAGACCACCGTTCCCGCTTGATAAGCACCTAGGTGTAATCATGCAACGCGCCTGAACACCGTGTGCGCGTTGGTAAGCAAGCGCGCTGAGTACAAAAAGCGACAGAGCTGATAGTGTGTGCGCACGTTCGATTTCAGCAGCAGCACTCGAGCATCCCATCCCTCACGCCGAAACCCGCTACCGACCCCGCGTTCCCCCACCTCACCTGCTGGTAGTACATGTACGGGTTGCTGTACATGGCGGCGAAGGCCGGGGTGTTGGCGTACGGGTACTGCGTGTACGGCACGTGGCTAGCGGTTGCGCCCGCAGCGTTGAACTGCATGGCAGCAGGAGGCATGGCACCCGGGGTGGTGTACTGGCCCATCGGCATGGAGCCCGAGCCAGCGGCGCCCTGCACGCCCGGTACCTGAGGGGGCACGCCGGCGGCGGAGCTGACGCCGGCAGCGGCGCTGGAGGCGGCGGCGGCGCCGCTGAGGTCCGCAGTCTGGCCGTACATGCCGGCGGCGGGGGCGTTGTACTTGGCGGCGCCGGCCTGGTTGTAGGCGGCGGCGTTGGGGGCGGCCTGCTGGCCCACCTGAGCCTGCTGGCCGTACGGCGCCTGCTGTACGGCAGCGTACTGCTGCGCGTACTGCTGCTGGGCGGCCTGGTGGTACTGCTGCGCCTGCTGCTGCGCGGCAGCCTGCTGCTGGGCCTGCTGGGCGGCCGCAGCGGCCTGCTGCTGCACCTGCTGCTGCTGCACCTGCTGCTGCTGCGGGGGCACGAGGCCCTGCTGCTGCACCTGCTGCTGCACGGCCTGCTGCTGCGGCTGCTGCGGCACAACCTGCTGGGGCTGCTGCTGCGCGCCGTAGGCGGCGGCCTGCTGCACCGCAGGGTTCGGGGCGTAGGCAGCCTGGGTGGCCTGCTTCAGGGCCTCCTGGTTGTAGGCAGCGGCGTAGTCGGTCTGGCCAAACACGCCACGGGAGGCGTCCTGCACCTGGCCGGCAGCGCCAAAGCCAGCGCCGAACGCGCCGCCGAAGGCGGCCGCCTGCGAGGAAGTTGCCGTAAGCAGCGGCCGCAGTGGCCTGGTCCGCGGGGTTGGCGGCGGCTGGGGCGGCGGGCACGGCAGCGACGGCTGCGGCCTTGTCAGCAGCGCCGTGCTGCAGGGCGTACTGCTGCGCGTACTGCTTGTAGGCGTCAGCGGTGGCAGCCGCGGCAGCGGCCGCGGCCGGGGCGGCGACGGCGTCCTGCTGCTGGGGCTGCTGGGCCGGCGGCTGCACCGCCTGCTGCTGCTTGGCCACCTCGGCGGCGGGCGCAAAGCTGGCGCCGAAGTTGCTGCTGTAGTCCAGGCCACCGCCGATGCCGAAGGTGCCGAAGCTGAGCTGCAGGGAGTCCACGTCCTGGGCGGCCGCGGGGGCGGCAGCGGGCGCAGGCTTAGGGGCCTCCGCGGCGGCGGGGGCGGCGGGGGAGGGGGCAGCGACGTAGGAGTTGTACTGGTTGCCCACCGTGGGAGGGGCGACCTGGTTGTCCGCGGCCGAGAGCGTCACGGGCTTCTCGGGCTCCAGCGCGGCAGCCGGGGCTGGGGGCGCGACGGCAGCCGGGGCCGGCGCAGCGGGCGTGGGCGAGGGCGCAGCGGGAGGGGCCGTGGGAGCAGCGGCCGGAGCGGGGGCACCTGCAGACTTGCCTGCAAGCATGCCCATGAGGCTCTTGCCTGCAGCCTCGCCCCAGGAGCTCGTGCCCACGGGCGCGGCAGCCGCGTAGCTGCTGCTGGTGTCCTCGGGAGCTGCGGATGCGGGAGCGGCGGGGGCCTCGGCTGTGGGAGTCGGGGCGCGAGGCGCGGGGCCGGGAGATGCGGGAGCGGGAACGGGGGACGCGACAGGCTTCGGGGGCTCCGGCGCGGGAGCGGGAGCAGGAGCAGGAGCGGGAGGTTTTTGCTGCGAGGCCTTAAGCTTCTCGGCCATCGTCATACCGCCACCGGGCCGAATTGGCGCGGGATGCGCCTGCGCGCCAGACTCGGGCGCAGCGCCCCACGCGCTCCCGGAAGCTGCCGGCGCAGTTGTTGGAGCAGAAGAACCCCAGGCAGAAGCGCTCGAGGTCGAGGTGTCGGCGGCCTTGTTGTCGGTCTCGCCCCATGCAGGTCCCGAGTTCGCGCCCCAAGCATTGTCGCCGCTCTCGGGAGCCGCGGGAGCCGGCCAGCTGTTCCCGTGCGAAGCAGCACCATTTGTATCTGCTGAAGCTGGTGTAACGATGACCGGGCGAGGCCCGCGCGACTCACCGCGCCCAGATCCTCGACCGCCCGCGTAGCCAGAGCCCCGGCCCTCGCCCCTACCCCGACCCCGACCACCACCGCCCGTGTACCGATCGCCATAGCCGCGGCCCCCCGAGGGCCTGCTGTCGTGCCTGCGGTCCTCCTCGCGGGCCTTCCGCTCCTTCTTCTTCTTGCCGACCTCCTCGAATGGGCTTTCCTCAAGCAGCCGGTCCGTGGCCAGGTTTACGTCGCCGCCGCACTCCTGAAGCGTGCGACGAATATCGTCCTCACTGGCACCTGTGACCTCTTTAATCTGCTCGATCATCTTCTTGGTGTGCTTGACGTCCGCCATTCTTCAGAGTCGACAGCAAGATCGGGGGCGGCGCTGGGACGGGACTACCGGGTTGTGGGAAAAATACTAGTTTAAAGCTTCATAGGTCAGTGTGTGCTGGCGGTTTAGCGCTGCCTCAGTGGGGCCGGGGGCTTTGCGAAGGCGCCATGGACCTTGGCGCCCCTGGATCCGGCGCGGAAGCAGAGCACGCTGCACATCTTGCGCATGCCCACGCATAAACGCATCAATATGGGTGTAAAAAATAACTGGAGAACGCGTGACCTCCTGTACACGCACTAGAGCGGGAGAAGGCCGAAAAAAGGACCTGGGCGCTGAAGCCCTTGGAAAGCTGGGCAGTTCCGAGCCAAAACGAGAGCCGCGCAATACAACAAGAGACTCTGTACTTGCAAAGAAGGCCAGAAGCCTGGCTAGCTCCCAAGAAGGTTCCGGCGACATGCGCGTGCCCATTTGCCACCTGGCCTTTTGGCACATGCCACGCATATTTGCGGCCTAACAGCGCCATAGCGACGACCCAAATTAAGCTTACTGATTACGCCCAACTGGGTGCCCTAGCGCGAAGCTCCTCCCAGCCGGGCGAGGTCTTCGGCCGCAGAGCTATGCTGGCACGCCTGCTCTCCAGGGCCTCCACGGCACATCCGGGTGACCCAAGCCCACCTCAGATACCCACCACCCGTACCACAGCCTGGCCCAAGCTGCTACACCACCCGCGCTCCCGCCGACCGCACCGTCCGGCCCCTGCCCCCCATGCCTTGCCTCCAAACGCCTCTCCTCCACCACCCTCCACTGCCGCACCACAGCCGTCCCCCATCCCACCGCAGCAGCCACCGCCGCCGCCGCCTCCCCGCTTCGACCCAAGCAACCCTGTGCTAGACCCCTCCCGCTTGGTGTCGGTTATGGACAAGATGGCACGTGCCGGAACGCACCCAGAGCCACACTTCCTCGACATGTACTACGCGGCGTGCTCTGCAGCCCTCCCGGCCTTCTCGCTTGCTCAGCTGGCGCTGCTGGCGCGCGCCATGCGCATACTGGAGCTCGAAGCTCCGCCAGAGTGGACAGCTAGCATGATGGAGGTAGGAAGGGGCCAGGAGGGTCGAGGTAACGTCAGATGTTTGGGCGGGTGCGTCGCTGACGGGGACGGCCTGCTGATCACGCGACAGGCCCCATGGGACACCGCCAGGTGCAGTTGCCGTACGAGGCCTAGTGCGTAAAGTATGCTAACGTTGTGCTTATCGGGTCCCCGGTCCTGCCCTGCCCTGCCAAGCCCTCGGGCCCAGCACGCTTCGTTCTTTGCATCATGCTCTGTGCCCTTGAAGGGGGTGCTGCGTTGGGACATTCACACCGCCTGCAAAGGTACTGCCTGGACTGATGCTTTTGCAACCTTCCTTACCGCTGCGCCATTGGCTGCTCATCGCAGACCTCCCGGGAGCAGCTCCTGTCAGCCGCTGCCGCCGGCGTGGCGGCGAACGGCGGCAACGGCGCCGGCGGCTTTGGCAGCAGCAGTCCCGAGCAGCTGGCGGCGGCGGCGGCGGCCGCGGCAGAGCTGGTGGTGTGGGCGGCGGTGGCGGCGGAGGTCGGCGGCTCGGCGGTGGCGGGGGCGGACTGGGTGGCGGCGGCGCTGCAGCTGGTGGGTCACGTTCCCGTCGCTCGATCTCTGTGTGGCATGTTCGCACATTCCCGCACACCGACACACCCACACCGCGGCGCTGCAGCTGGTGGGTCGGTTGCAGGTCACCCAATCCAGTGTGATCCAGTGTTACACTGTCGGCAAAAGCCGGGGGTCCATAACCTGTGTGGCAGCCGCGCATGCACGCGCACCTTCCCGCACACACACATCCACTGACAACCCACGCTGACAACCCCTGAAACCTCTTTACCCCCCTCCACCACCACCACCAACGCACCACATTAGCCACACCACGGCGCCCGGCATTCGCATTTACGCGTATCCCGCACCCGCACCCTGGACGAAGCACGAAACCGTTACCAGCTCGCAACACCGGGTCTCAGGTGCTGCACCGGTGGCCAGCGGTGCACCTTCGGGAGCTCCTTGCGCCCAGTGTCACCATCCTGGGTGTGTGGTGTCCCTTGGGCCCCACGGCTCGTATGACAAGTTCCACCTGCCACGTGTGACAACTGACTGACAGATGGAATGAATGCTGCCGGCACCGCGTACCCCGTTCAGGAGACACAGCACGCAGCGCAACGACTTTACTTCATGCTGTACAGCTGACGCTTTATATTGGCCCTCCGTACATTCCGTCCTTGCCCATCCCTGCAGATTCAAATGCAGCCGCTGGGCCTGACCCCGGGCCAGGCCGCTGACGTGGCATGGGCGGTGGCGCGCATGGGCTACCAGCCGGGGAGGCCGGTGCTTGGTGCGCTGGCAGCCGCGACCCTGGAGCACCCATGGCGGGAGGCAGCCGCGGAGGCCCTGGCAGCAGAGAGAGAGACAGCGGCCAGGGCAGGTTCGGGGCTAGGGCAGGTGGATGGGCTGGACGGCTGGAGCGGGGGTTTGGAGGGGAAGGAGGAAGAGGAGGGGGAGGACGGTGAAGAGGGTGATGGCAGGGAGCAGCCGGTGCTGGGGGACATGCCCCCGGAGCAGCTGGCGCGGCTGGCGTGGGCGTTCGCGTCGTACAACTACTTCCCGCCAGACACCTGGCTGCAGGTGTGTGGCGGTGCGGTCGCGAGATAAAGCAGGCATGTCGCAGACGCTGGTTGTGTTATGGGCGGCCGGTGCATTGAGCTGTGCAGGGCCTTGTGCTGGCCGTTGACAGAAGCCTCTTGTGCAACTGTGTTGAGGGTTTGTTCCAGATGAAGTTTATCCGCAGCTAAGCCTACAGCGCACGAACGGCACGCTCCTTGCTGTCACAGACAGTGCTGTGCGCCACCACGGTACTGACTGCCCCACCGTGCTACCTTGCGCATCCGTTTACTCTTGAGCCTCACTTCTCACAGCAGCACAGAGCAGTCCTTGCATAAGGACACGCGGCACACTCCTAAGTTAAACAATGTACCACATCGCCTTCCCCCACGTCCCTTTCCCTGTCACTGCACGCGTCCCCCCTGCTTTGCCACGGCTGCCTGCTGCCCGCCTCCGGCCTCCCCGCAGGCGTTCCTGGGCGAGGCGGTGTGGCGGCCGGGCCTGGGCCCCGAGGGCGCCACTGCGCTGCTGTGGGCGCACGGCACCATGCAGCTGCTGCCGCAGCGGCTGTGGCTGCAGGGCTACTTCCTGCAGGTGGGGTACGCGTAAAGCGCGAGGGAACCGTGTAAGGCATCTTGGAAGTATGGAAACGCTGGGTCCTGCAGGTAGGGTGCAGGCCCTGGCGTACGGGGATAGCCGCCAAGGGCGGATGTGCGCTGCTTTGGTTGTGCAACGGGAAGTGCGGGTAAATGTGGCTTGGAGGAGGCCGGCGGTGAAGAGACCAAGCAGTTGGCCGCACTGAATTAGACGGTTGCGTCGTGTGTACCCAACCCGTCCCATCCTGTGGGGCGTGCAAGTGGGTGTTGAGTCCTCGGCCTTTGAGTTGGATTGGGTGAATGGGAAGGGCGGTGTGGCGAGCGTGCAGCGGGGACGCAGGCAGGTCGGCCAGGGAGCTTGACTTCAGGACGGTGCGGAATGCCGTTAGGGCTGAGATGTGCGCTAGTTGGAGGCCGAGGAGGGGCGATGGAGGCGGTGCGGGGCTGGACAAACAAAGGACTGGCATGCGTAAAGCTGTGTCAACTTCAGCTCGCGGCTCAGGTGCACGAGTGCACTGCTGTACCGCGGACGGCATGCCATGCACGACTGTATGGCCTTCTCAAACGCAATGCCGCCCCCTTCCTCCTTGCATCTGCAGACGTGCGGCCAGCTGCGCGACATGGCCCCGAGGGGCTCGTCAACGCGCTGTGGGCCCTGGCCGTGTGCCGCGAGCTGGAGCGGGTAGTGGCGGCCGCTGAGCCGACGCGCACACCAGAAGAAGCCACGGACGGCGAGGACTCCCGTGCGCAGGGTGACCCGCGGGTCAACAGCGACCGGCTGTACGACCAGATCGCCGTACAGCTGGAGCGCGAGCTGGTTGCGCAGCTGCGGGCACGACAGAACGGGCAGGAGCTAACCGAGCAGCAGCGGGCATCCGTGACGCAGCTCATGGCGTCCCTGGCGGCCTGGCGCCGCACGCAGCGGCAGGGCGGCGGTGAGGGGGACGGGCGCCCACTTGCGCCAGTCGTACAGCTGCCGGCGGAGTGGTTGGAGGAGTGGTACGGCAGTACGGAGCAGTACCTGGGGGAGTTGGACAGGCCGGGGGTGGTCAAGGTGGTGTGGGCGGTTGCGGCGCTGGAGCTGGTGCCGCGGCCGGGGTGGCTGGCGGAGCTGGTGGAAGCTGCGCGGGCGGTGATGCGCAGCGGGGACGCGGACCCACTGGAGCTCCTGTACCTGGCCCGCAGCGCGGACGCAATGCTCACCAACATTGCAAAGCTCAGGGCGGCCGGTGGCGGGGCTGGGGTCGGGGAGGGCAGGACAGGTGGCGGTGGTGCGGATCTGCGGAAGTGGTTGGAGGAGGGCGGGGCGGAGGCACGGGAGGCGGTTGCGAAGTTTGCGGCGGACAGCTTTGGCGTGCTGAGCAAGCAGCAGCAGCTGCCGCCCAACTGGCGGAGGCTTAACCCACGCTTCCCGCCGTACGCGCAGCCGAAGCCTGGGGCGGAGGAGGACGAGGGTGCGGGGCGGCAGGGAGGGGAGGGCGGCGCGCGGGATGTAGGCGCGGACGGGAAGGGGGCTAGTGCCCTTGCGCTGCGGCCGTTCCGATGAGGTTAGCTATACGGCTGGGCCAAACAGAAACACGCTGGTGGATGTAAGGTACCGGCATGCTTTCGGTGTGCAGTGCGAGGGTATGTCCGCTGATGCACATGCCTCCGGGTTGAATGCCATTAGGGGATGATGACAGGCAAGATGCGGGGCTTGGCAGGGGCTGTCCGCCCTGGCCGATGGGAATGTGTGCCCGGCGTTCTTGGTCCGAGTTATGCGGTTATGCCTTTTCGCGCAGTACAGGTGCTGACATTTGTTTCAGCAAGTGGCAGCCAGAGGCCTTGGCTTGGGGAACACATCACGACATCAGCAAGGCCTGCCAGCATCCACACTGATGCACGAAAGGCATAGCAGCACGGTATCGCTGCCGGTTCTAGGGCAGCGAGTGTCGCTGCTAGACAACACCGTACCAGCCAGGTGGATTTTTTTTGGCTGGCCTGTCCTCTCCCGTCTCTTTACCTGTAAACCTTTCCACAGAAGAAAACAAAAAAACATACACATATTTGGACCATCAACCCACACCTCACCCTGGACACTAGCCAAGCAGAAAAAGTGCCAGGTAGGCTGCACCGAGCCTCATACGCTTATCTCTTGACCCACACCCTACTTCAACATCTCTTGACTCCCAGTAGTGTATTGCATCCTAGGACTACAGTACAACCCGCTGGCCACAGCCATCCTAATGCAGCTGGCAGCACCAATAGCACCATGTACAACACCGCCGTTCACAGCGGGTGCTGCTGCTCAGCTGCTGCTGCTAAATCAGCATAGTAAGCCTAACACAGCCTGGGAGCTGGCGCCGTGCCCATATCATTTCGGGCCGACTTGTCCACAGACCTGAAGCACGGCCACCACAAGCAGCCACCGTGAAGCCCGTGGATGCTTGGACGGAGCTGTTGTATGCGAACTCGAGGGTCGGTCGAGAGGAGGTCGCGCCAATCGTCGCCACCTGCACACACATAGTGCCGAAGTAAATCCTTCCAAACATCAACACCTGATGCAGCCCTCGCCTTCCGGCCCGCCGATGCCCCCACACCCGCACACGTGGGGTGCTTGCACCCAAGTATACGAGCAGTACGAGTTCTCGTGCAGGGGAACGCCAGCAACCGTGAGCCGCCAAAATGTCGCCTTACGCTGACTCCTCCATCAAATCAATCCCCCTTAACCGATTGAGCTTGCCCCAGGAGCAGCTCGACCCTACGTACGAGGCTCAACAGCAGATTATGGATTCCCCAGTCCTTCTGCCCCGCCAACGCTGTGTCTGTACGCATGTCATTGTCCACTGCTGGCTACCACATGGGATACTGGTACTGATACAATAATTGACACCGGGGCGCGGGGAAGAGGTGAGTGCAGGTGAGTGCAAATGCTATCACCAGGTCCGTGCGTCCCTATCTAGCTGCTCAGGCCCATGGCCCTTCCAGCCAGGCCCGTTGCCACTTACACACGTCCTGGACGAAGGAGGGTTGGTCACTTTCGGGACGTTCAGCCGCGTTAGGGCTGTGTGCGTGCTGCTCCATAAGACCCAAATTGCACGTCCATAAGACCCCGACACAGCACGACACGGCAGGGCTCCCCTGGATGGAAGGGGTGGCGCCAGGTACCGCATGCTTGTTCAGCTGGGTTTCTGTGCTCGGCAATTCACGCCGTATTGCAGACGCCAATATACTGCACGCATAGCTTGATTACGCGTGCTGGAATTGTAAGGATGGTCAATTACCGCGGCCCACCCCCAACCTTGAGCACGGACGCTGAGGGAGTCTCGACGCAGACGACTTTCGCTCATCCCTCTAGCTCAACTCAAACGGCTCAACAAGCACTAAACCATAGTCATACACAAACCACCCCGACCCAGACAGCGACCGAAACTACGCAAACTGCTCCCCTTCCTGGCTCGGCACCAAAGCCAAAGACAAATGACAGCGAAACGCAAACGATGGACAGCCTGCCTCCCGTAGAGTGCAGCGGGACTGTAAGTCCCCTTCGCAAGGTTCAAACGCCTAAACGGCGACACTGCTCAGCTGGCGCTGATGTTTCTCTCCTCTCTGTCTACGCAGCAAACTGTTGCTTTCGACATTCCTGTGAAGGCAGTGGAGACGCAAACCTGTAGCCCCATCAGCGTCGAACGTGGTGTTTGATGTTGGGCTGCTGGAGAGGACATGGAGGTCGCGTCTGTGTCACGCCGCAGCGCTGAGCGAGGCCCTATTGATTACGTTGTCGGGCTTCCTGCAGAGCAGAGGAGGGCTGTCACCGATATTCCAAAGACAGAGGTGCGCTGAGTGCTCGAGGCTTGTCCCCCACCTGCCAGTGTTCCACCAGTGGTGTCGACCGATGTCACGTGTGGCAATCACTGGAGCATGTCGCATGTACTCTCACACTCAATCTGACCTCCCGCAACCGCTGCTCGTGCCCTTGGCAGCTTCTTACCCAGGTGCAAGCGCTGTCGGGGTGTCACCGATGTGGTTTCGTGGAGCAGGTCCTTGCTGCGTTCGATCCAGGGTTTGCCAACGGGTCAACAAGTCCCAGCTCTGCCACCGGGCTGGACAGCAGCAGGCCCGGCGGAGCAACCTCTGGGGGTCAGCTCAGCCTACTTCAGCCTTCACGGCTTGTAGCGCTCCTCAATTCTCATGGTGGCGCCGGCGAGCTGGTGAGTGTGGACAAGACGGAGCTGCAGCACGCTTTGTGCTGTGTATGGTACTGCCCTTGCTTGAAAGCGTGCGGCCAGGGGCAAGCCACCGTTTCAGAGTTTGAGGTGGTGCCTTGACGGCACGGCACGCTCTGCTATTTACGGCTTTTACACACACTTTACCTAGGTGCTGTGTGTCTTGCTGTCGCACAAACCAGGTCACACTCCTACAGTTCAACTGGCGCGGCAACGCTTCAGCACATGGCGGGCCTCGTGCAGCTGCGCAAGGCGGCGACATTCCCGGTGCGGACGGCAATGGTGGTGGCGGTGGTGGTAGCGGTGGTGCAGCTGCGCCCTGCGTGGAGTTGAGCGACACGCTGATCGCCAAGCCCCGCTTGTTGCGTCGCTTTCTGGAGGAATCCGTCGGCATCATGCAGGTATGGGCTGGGAACCAGGGGCCAATAGGTTACGGTAGGCTAAGGCAATACGGCGTTGCCGCTGATGTAAGGGGCCAAAGCTGAACGGAATGCCGACTCAAGTACGAACTTGTGGCTTGCCTACATGACACCGTGGAACCCGCTGTGCACCGCTCTTACTCATGGGACACTTGGGACAGCTGTTGCATGAGCCTTATGCATGGGCCATATCCCCTTACCTTTGCTCTAGCAGTCATGAGGTAATTGCTGCTGGACTCCGTATCAAATTCTCTGGCTGATCGATTGGACAGCCACTGGCGCAGCCGCCATGCCGATCGGTGGTGTCCTGGTCTTGGGCCGTACGCAATATTGGAGCTGGTGGTAGCCCAGCAGCATAGTGCGGCATGTCGCCATTCAGGGCGAGGGCGTCAGCATCGAGGCGCTCGGCTTCACGTCTGCCTGGGCGGCAGTCTGAGCGGCGGGCCCGCATGGCCGCCTGCGTGGCTGCCCTCGCCACTCAGACTGCCGCTCAGGCGAAGTTGAACCCCAGCGCCTCGACAACGAACCCCTCGCCCTTGAGGGCGCCATGAAGCAGTATTAGGCAGTAAGGTGCTGGGCTACCACCATTTCCAGGACTGAGTGCGGCCCAAGACCAGATATCAACAGTCGCATTCGAGTTGACCCTTGGCTAAGACATGCACAAGATGCACGGTTTGCCCCTCCTCCGGCTAACCACTGCAACTGTGTTGCGCTCAACGTCTTTATGTGCAGCTTGTGCTTATCACCATTGTAGTGGGGCCATTTATATCCTGCCATCTCACTATTGCACACCTGCCCCGCAGGCTCTCAGCGAGGAGGTGGGCGACTGCCGGCGCCACACAGGCTGCCCCGGGCCGCAGGAGCTGTCCTCCACCCTGGCTCGCCTGGACATGCAGCGCACCCACACGCTGGAGCGCCTGGCAGCCTGGGGCGTGCTGCGTGCGCCGCCGCCGCCACATCAGCAGCAGCCGGCGCAGTCACCCTTGCCTTCCCCGCACGGCGCTGAGCTCCAAAGCGCCGGACAGCCTGTGGAACGCATGTCGTCTTCGCTGGCGCAGGGGTTCAGGAATGGCATGGAGGGTGGCGCAGGGGCAGGGGGGCAAGGCAGCGGCGCCAGCAGGGCGGATGGAGACGATGGCGAGGAGCTGGATCTGGAGCTGTCCCTTGCTGTGCAGCTGAGCATGCAAGGGGCGGAGCAGGCCGGGGCTGGACCCATGCCGGGTGGCCAGGAGCTGCAGGGCACTGCCGGTGGTGACGTGGGTAAGCAGGGGTGCAACATGCCACCGACGAATCGGGGGCAATGCGTACAGCAGTGAGACCGATACGCGCGCGGTGCGGATATGGCGATGGTTTGGTTGGTGCGGCAGTGCCAGGCTGGTGTTGTCAGCCGGACTTGTCGCGCACAGCGAACCCAGGTCCTGTTGGGCTTGCTACTGAGCGAACCGTGTCACGTGTGCTGTCATTCCCACAGAGATACGGGCCGGCGAAGCGGCGGGGCAGCCCCATGAGGTGAGCTGAGCAACAGTACAGTAGCGCCCGGGTGCTCGCATAGCCTGACAGCTACATGAACCTACTTGCCAATTGACGTTATGATGCCCTAAGCAACCCTGCTGCATCCGCTCTGGAAACACGCCAACGCCACCAGTCTCCGCATCATACCGGTATGCCCGCTGTCCCATTTCCCAGCAGCAGGCTGACCAGCGCACCCCGCCCCGCCAACAACCCAACCGCGACGAAGCGGCTCCCACGGGACCTGGGCCCGGATTCCACCGCGTGGGGTCTCCGTGTCCCCGGCCCGGTCCGCGCGGCCCCCCGCTGGCTGTGAACGAGGTGCTGGGGGCGGCCGCGGGGCTGGATGACGCCACGGCGCTGCTGGACGCTGCCGCGGTGGCGGGGCTGCCTGACGGCCTGCGGGAGCGTGTGGAGCACCTGTTGGGGCAGCTGGTGCAGGTGGGTGCCGCATGGGTGTGCAAGGGCGTGTGCTTGATGTGGGCTGCACGTGCGGGCGTGAGGTTGGGTGTGGTCCCGGCATAAGGAGGCCGGCGGTGCAGCTGCTGCACCATGTGTGCTACGGCCCCTGAACGTGTCTTAGTTGTGGACTGCACGTGCACGCATACAAGCATCAGGCTGCATGCGCCCTACCAGGGCATAGGGCGCCCCTCAACTGATGCGAGTTCGTTGGGGCTGTGGAGAGTGGCACTGGGCGTTGCATTGATCGTATGTCCACATGTGCCAAAGCGCACGCCTAGCAACCGCACATGCCATCGCGGGCTGGTCTAGGGTCTGGTCCTCTTAACCTTGCTCTGGATTATGCGTTTGTACCCCCCCTCACCGCATCTTGCTACACGTGCCAAAGCGCCAGGCTGTGCTGCATCGCAGCATGCATGGCCGGCGTCGACACTGTATCACGCATCCGCCGTATGCAATCTGATCAGAGTAAAGGTACGCGCCCGGCCTCCTCCTCCGCCTTACGCAGGTGCAGCAGCGGCGTGGCCGACTGGAGGCCGCAGCTCAACACGGCATCCTGGCGGCGGCGCAAGCTGCTGCTGCTCATGCTGCAGCTCATGTGGGCGGGTGTGCGCACGAGCTACCGGGCATGGCTGGCCGCCTCCAGTCCTATTGCGCCTAGCCCTGCACTCCGTGGCCACCACGAGGACCACGCTGACGGACCATGCCCTCCACAACCAACCTCGCCGACTCCTGGTGGCCTCAACAGGGCCACGCCAGCAGACCCGCTAGGAGGCTCAGCGCCTGCGGGCTCACCTGGCCCGGTAGCGTGCCCCTCCGCCGATCCTCCGACGCCTCCGTCGGCCTCCCGGCCTGCTGCGGCTGCGGGTCGGTCCCGGTCCTTCACATCGCGGGTGGAGGCTGCAGGGGAGGCAGCAGGGGTGCAGCCTGGGGCCGTAAGGGGCGTAAGCCGCTCGTCGAGCGGCCAGGCGGTCCAGGCACCCGCTGCTCGCCGGAGCCTGTCCAGTCCGGTAGGCAGTGCAGGGGCAAGGGGCAGCAGCCATGCGGCGTTGGCTGCTGAGGGCGGGCTGTCGCCCCACCGCCCGGGGGAGGGCCAGCAGGAGGAGACGCAGCTTGGCACGGCGTCGCCAGCTGCGGCTGCGTTCGCCGGGGGGCGGCGGCCGCGGTACCATGGCCTGCTAGCGCAGTTGGCCGAGGGCCTCAGCGAGGCGGACACCACCCTGGAAGACCCCACACTTGGCCCGGTATCCTCAGAGCAGGAGGATCTCGGATTGTCGGTGCTGGATGCGTTGTTTGATGAGGTGTTGGCGTCAGCGGACGAGGCCATGGGTGGGGAGGTTGGTGGCGGCCCGGGGAGTGGGGCGAGTGATCAGCGCGAGGAGAGCGGCTCGGTGGTGGACCGGAGGGCTAGGGAACTCTTCCCCGGGCCCAGCCAACAAGCCGCAGCGGCAGGGGACGCAGCAGGGGGTGGCGTAGTGGCTGCTAGCAGGGAGCAGGACGACCCCCATGCGGGGACGGTGTCGGAAGGGGCAGGCGACCGTTCGCCCTGGCTTGGTAACCAGGCTGTGGGGCGGAGGCAAGGTAGCTGGGCACAGCAGGGTGGCGGTGGAGCTGCTGCTGGGGCAAGGGGTGTGGAAAGCGGCGCTTTGCTGCGGGCCTCCTGGCAGCCAGGCCAGCAGGCACCGCATGGCTTAGAGGGAGGGAGGCGGAACGGCCCACTGCTGCATGGCGGGGTGCTGCTGCGAAGCAGCCTCAACGCCTCGGCCACAGTTGCCAGCAGCCTCGCGGGCGCCCTAGGTACCGGGCCCTCGGGTGCCTTTGACGCTGCGGTGTCGACCCCGCCGGGTCGGGGCAACGCCGTGTACGACACAGCAAGGGCCGACGGCCTTTTGCAGGCTGTAGCCCGCGACACGCGGAGTGCAGTTGCTGTGGACGGCAGCGACTTTGCGGCTGTGGGCGCCTCAGGTGCTGATCCGCGGCGAGATCCGCACGCGCGGCGGTCGTTGCAGGCGTTACAGTCGTGTGTAAGGCTTGCAGCGGCAGGTCTCGGGGGCTGCGCAGGCCCAGAGCCGGCGAGTGGGCGCGGCGGGGAGGGGCCTGCTGCAGACGGGCCCTGCGTGCGCACGGACTGCCGCATGCGGCGGGTGCTTCAGGCCCAGCAGCTGCGTAACCTGCAGGTGGGTGGCAGAGGGTAGCGCAACCTGGCATCGCTTTTGCTGGGATCTTGACGGGATGGTGACGGCAATGCATGGACAGGGGACAAGCACTTGCTGGCACCGTGCGCTGAGGGGGAAGGGGCCTGACGGTGGGGCTCTACCAGTACTGCGGCTGCAAGAAGCCCTAGCGATGGCCTACCGGTGGCCACTGTGCAAGGACAAGGGGCAGGTGTCACTCCCGTCCGCTGCGCAGATCTACCCGGACCCCCTTCTCAGCTGCCTCCTCTTTTCGCTCCCTCCCATTCCGTCTGCCCCTCTGTGTCCTGCCCGCAGTCCCAGCTGTCCCGCTGCCAAGAGGCCCAGGCGCAGCTGCAGGGGGAGGTGGGGCAGCTGCTGGACAGCCTCGCCGCTACCCGCGCAGCACACGAGCAGGTGCGGCTGGGGACCGGGTACGTGTCGTTATTAGGTCAAAGCACGTAACCTAGCCGTAGGTACCACACGTGATTGCCTCGTCGGCAACGATAGCGACTGCGTAACACACGTGCAGTGCAACCGCGGAGCGTGCCAGCTGGCCTATGCGCCGCCCGCAGCCCGCTCGACCTTGCGCGTGGGTACACCGCACCTGCCGGCAGGCACTGCCCTCCAGTAGTCCCTCCCACGCCTGACGCTACCCACTGGCCCCCGCTTCATGCGCACACGCCCGGCCGCCGCAGGGCGGGTCGCGCGCACTGCCCCGCGCATGCAATACTCCCCAATGCTGCTTACCGGTATGCCCTCTGCCCCCACCTGCATGCGCCGTAGCCCTAACACCCAAACCCCAACCCTAACCCTGCAGAGCCAGGCCGCCCTGCGTCGCGAGCTGGCGCTGTGGCAGGGCGAGCCTGCAGCCCTGGGGGCGCTGGGCGGGGCGGAGGAGCTGGCGGCGCTGGCGGCCAAGCTGGAGGGGGCGCTGGGGCGCGTGCGGGCAGCGCAGCTGCAGGTGCGTATCATCCCTGTACAGCTGGGGTACGTAGGAGATGCTGGGGCAGGGGGTGTCCTTGCAGCTGGGGTACGTAGGAGATGCTGGGGCAGGGGGTGTAGGGCATGGGGCGTCGGGCTGGAGCGGGGGACTGGACAGGGTGGTGGTCGTCACAAGTTGGCCGTGCGCCACGCCAAGCACCTGACCGGTGTCGCATTGTGTGACTATGGTTGTTGGTAGTTAATGGCGTACCTGGTGCACAGTTGATCCCCATGGGCGTTGCCCAGGCTGTTGACGCCAATGCTGTAGCTGTCGAAGTGGCGTGCACCTGCCACAGCCAGCCCGCCACCTACCGATGCTGCCCAACGCCACCCTGAAGGCTGTGCTTGTCTGCTTGCTCTTTCGTGCGTGCGTGCAGGCGGTGGCGGAGCGCGACCTGCTGTGCCCCGTGTGCTGGGAGGCGCGCAAGGGGCTGGTGTTCCAGTGCGGCCACCAGACGTGCGGCGCCTGCGGGGAGAGGCTGACCGCCTGCCCCATCTGCCGGGTGCCCATCAGCATACGCATCAAGACGTACGGCTGAGAAGGGGTGCAGGGCAGCGGCAATACTGGTCGGTGCCACAGACGAGCTGCTTATGCATGGCGTGGACGGCGGTGCTCTCCCAACACACAACGGCCACGTGTGTGCGTAGCGTTGGTGCTCTGTACTAGCACTGTTGGTTAGCATGTGCTTGTACTGCAGGACGCGCCCGTGCTTGGTAAGCGTTTGTTGAAAGGGCTGCTGCATGCCATATGTTAAGCTTGGCTTGAGTTTTTCATGTTTTTATACTCCAAGACCTGTCGAGGCAACATGTAGTTTCTGTGGGGTGGCATCTGGAATGAATGGTGCGACAGAGCGCCATGCGAGTGGGGTGGGGTGGGGGGTGGGGGGAACCGCAAAGCGGCAAAGTAACTACATCGGCAACGGTCAGCCTGCAAAGACGAGGTGGGGTGGGAGGTGGGGGGAACCCCAAAGCGGCAATGCGAAAATGGTAACCGTCGGCCTGCGGAGAGTCGCAATTGGTCGGTGTGGACCGGTAAGGGCAGTGAGGTGTGGGCCGGTAAGGGCAGTGAGGCATGGAGCCTGTACTTAAGGACCATCAGGTCTGTAAGGGACAGCGCTGACTGACATGCGCCCAGTCGATGACTAGTATGCGCCAAACGCCTGCTTGTCCGCCTCATGTCTTCTTGGCATTGGAACCCCCAGGAGTCCCCTCGACCGGACAATACCAAGGTAGACAGCTCCCGCCACGAGCCCACAGTCACCTCCACGCAGCAAGCGTCCCTTGCCTCCCTGCCCCTTAACCTGCCAAAGTCCACCATGCCGGTAGTCTGCCAACAAAAAGGGTCAAAGTCGGGATTTCGGGACAGACCACATCCCTAATCCACCGGAACAAGCGAACCCGTCCTAGGCAGTACACTGTTTGTGCTTCGTGGGCTTGCGGCTCAGTTCAAAAGCTGTTGGCACGCACTCAAACGGAACGCTGCAACGCACTGACCTAGCAATACCGGTAAGTGCATGCGAACACAAAGCAACACTTGTGTTTCCGCCTGTTCATGGCAGGGGAGCTCCCCTGGTTCACGGATTGCTAAGCGCGGGTTACCCACGAGGCACTGGCGCTAGCAGCAAGTAACGTCGCTGTGTCAAGCTGCGTGGCTACCGGTATTGAGGACAGTGAACGACCACATATGCCACAATGCCAGCCCGGCAGAAGCACACATCACGACGGCTGAAGGCGGCCCACTGTGTTCCATTGCCGCGCCTTCTGGCAATCCTGTCCAAACCTGCCACGACGTGCGTGCACAACAGCAAGTTGCATCTCACACATGCATGCTCACCAGCACACAGACCCCCCAAACACGTAGGGACGTCTCCACTTCGTTCACTTTGTGCAGCCCCGGCCCAGCAATAACCCGGTCACCAAGTGTATATGTAGCAGGGGATACCCCTGGTGTGGAGTTTACACGTGTCCCCAAAGGTTACCAAGTGTCACCAGGCTACGTACCGGTACCGGTACACCCTGAACATTCCGCTAGCGGCAAACACCTCCAGGGTCCCGTGCTCCATGCATGCAGTGCCAGCCGTTGCCGTGCCATATACACTCAACGCCCACTACCTACCCCACCCTCCTTATATACTGGACCAGCCTTCTACGACACCCCATCTAATGCCCCAACCGTTCTCCTACAGTGCCATAGGATGCGGAGTCCATGTTCAGAATAGCAAGCTGGTTCTGTCCTGTCCCACGATATCACCTGCTGCATCCCATCATGTGCACGACACCAACCACGTCCACTCCTGTATGTGCTTATCCTGCCCTGCCCCACGCTGGCGCCGCTCAAGGTGTCGGGTGCAGCCCCTGGAGTGCACGCCTGCTCTGATTCCTGCATATATGTAATGTAACACAAAGTGCCTGGAATGCAACACAAAATGCCAAATATATGCCAAATATGTGCCAAATATATAGGTACAAATGGCTCCCGCTGGGTCGCAGACCTGGTTGTGGTGCATTTGCTGGGCCTTGCTGCGCTGGTCTCGCTGCTGCCAACTCGTGGGTGTAGGGAGCTAGGGACACGGCATGCAAGGGGGAAAAATTGCAGAGAGGGCGGGAATAAGGAAGGTGTGATGAGTGGGGTGGCTTGCGTATCGCAGAGTTCTCATGTAGCGTGTCAGAAGTGCGTGTGGCGGTGTGGGTTGCCCATTTTTGGGTGCAGGCACAGTGTGCTAGGGCGGGGAAGAGAGAGAAAGACGTGAAAGAAAGTGCTGCGGTCCGGGACGGATTTTTCGTGGTATCATCAGTGTTAGTTGAAGGGTTGCGTGTAGGTCACCCACCCGTGGGTAAAGGGGCACAATGCATTTCGGGGAGGGGGGGCTGCTCCAAGGGAGGGCGCGCAGGGGCAGTAGTGCTGGTGGTGGGTCTTCGGAGCATTCAGAGCAAAATGTGCACCCAGTGCCATGTCACCAACTGCAACACACCTGTCAGCACGTTGAGCTACTCGCTCGTGTGGTGGGCCAGAGGGTTGGCATGACACGTAGCCGAACAAATTGCGGACCATATGAAAGAGTTCCACGACGAGGTCTGCAAGTGCACAGCGAAAATCCAGGTAAATACCCACGGACTAGCGGGCTCCGTCGACCACATCGATGCGACGGACTCACCCTTCTCCATTTCCACCACAAGCACGGAGATTTAGCTTTTCAGTTGTTGTGTTTTGCGTTACTTACATGCCACGATCGGGCAGGGTTGTTGGGTAGGAGCACAGGTACAAAGCCCTTGCAAGAGATGCAGGTGCTGGCCTTACAACCGGCTCATCACCACTTCACCAGCATGCCAACTTGCAATGGTTGCCAGACAACAACACAACCTGCTGTTGCCTGCTGCCCCACAACCCGCAACAGGAGCAGTACACCCACCCACAACAACGGGCGTCAACGTCCATCAGAAAAAAATCCCGATTGCTGTGACACCAGGCCCACATACATGAACCAAAACCAGCTGCTGTACGCGTACGGCGCTAATTTTGCTTAGCTGACTGCGTAATAGCGCCTGCTGGGCCATGAGTGATGCGTCCGTGCCGAGCACCTGTGCCATGCGCCCACAGAGACAAGGTAAGTGCTCCTTTTAGGTGGCCAGAGGCCAGCGTCGCTGTCGTTGCCCCCAAAGGCATGAGCCCGTCATTGCTGGCGAGCCAGGCCACCCTCAGCTCTACATGTCTCCCATGGACCAAAGCCGGGCCTCCAGCTCCTTGGCCGCACGCACGTTCTGGTGCCTGCAAGTCCAGGGGTGCAGCAGGCAGGGATTACTTTCAGGGATTCGTGACACCCGCTACGCAATAACAATCGGGGCTGCTAACTGTCATTGGGGCGGCGGCACGAGATCAACTCACTTGTGCGACAGGCGTTCACCACAGGGACCTTTACAGGACACGCATTATGAGTCCATGCAGGTGTTGGTCGTGGGAACATGATCTGATCTTAACGTTCGTTCGTCACCTACTTGAACAGTTCTGCCTCGAAGCCGTTGGAGCGGTTGACCCCGTCCCAGTGACGGCCGGGCCGGATGTTGTAACGGTTGGCGGGCGCTGCAACGCCCCGCTTGAGCCAGCTGTGCGGCGGCACCTCCTGCGGCACCTTGAAGCCTGCAAAGGCAGACAGCATGACCACAGGCGAGCTACTTGTGAACCCCGAGCACCTACAACCGTTGGACCCTGCATCACAAACAAAGTGCAAAGGAGATGACACCCCTCCTGGGGCACCCATCTCATTGAAGCAGGGCAGGGCCACAACCCGATGGCAACGCTGCAAGCAGGGAGGAGGACACCCGCGCCCCACGTTCCACGCGCACGGACGACCCTTGGCGAATGCACACGCCATCGCTGCCTGCCTCTCACGCAGGAAGTCACGTGCATGCTACGTCCAATGCATGGACTCTTGGACTGTGCACTGGACCCTGCACTGCTCCTCCCTCCGTCCACTCACCGCTCTTGGCCAGCTTGTCCTGGTCGTAGCGCTCCGTGAGGGCCGCCGCCGCGGCCGCCTCTGCGCCCGGCTGGCGCTTGCGCGCCAGGTGCGCAAAGGGGTCGCCGAAGCGCACGCGGTCGCGCAGCGCCGAGTCGTGCGAGCCCTCGATGTCGGCCCGCGCAAAGGGCTTGGCGGCCTGGGGAGCGGAGTGTGAAAGGACACAAGAGTGCCAGGGGGTTAAGAAGCGAGGTAGTAGGGCTGGGGCGGGCCAGGGGGACGCTGGGAGCATGGGTTTGGGGTTGCGGGCACAAACCGACAAGGGATCCCACGTAGGAGGCAAGAGCGGTGCATGGCATGCACGCATGGTACTTTTCGCAGCTGGACAGCACGTGCCAACGCGCATCGCATCGCGTCACGCCACTCCACTCCACTCCACACACGCAGGTGTGCAGAGCACGACGGACCTCCGCGCGTACCCCGCGTGCAGGCGCCGTGCTGGCAGGCACCCGGCACAGCCCGCGGTGACTAGCTGTGTGTCAACGCGCTCCCGGGATGCCAATTGCGCACCCACCTCCTCCTGCATCTGCCTCCTGCGCTCCTCCGCCTCCCGCTTCTGCGCCAGGCCGCCCCGCCACTCCAGCGTCTGGTCCTCGTCGTAGATGGACGGCTTCTTCTTCTTGGCGCGCTCGTCCTCCTAGCAACAGTAACGATACAAGGTGGTGTGGGGATACGCGTAAGCGCGAGGAAACCGTGTGAGGCGTCAGGGAAGCACGGAAACGCAGGTGGTGTGGGAAGAATGGTCAGACACTTTAGGCAACGCGCGACGTCACACCATGTGGTATGCGCCGCGCGTCCCTCATGACATGCTGAACCATAGGGGCAGCAACGGTACTGTGGCAGGCTTTGCTCACGCGGCACTGTGTGTGACATTGCGCACGCCTGGACCTTGATGGACACATCACGCTGCCACTACATTGCCTAGCGATGCACCCGCCCAGCAAGCCTCCCTGCCCACCAGCTCTTACCTTGGCTTTGAGCGCCTCATCCGCGGTCATGACCTTGCCCGTGGCCTTGTCACGGTACACCGTCTGGGCACCGCGGCCCTCGGCGTTGCGCCTGCAGAAGATGAACGTGGGTGGTTCGTAAATGTGCAGGCTATAGTCGGGGTGAGAGCTCGGGGTGAGAGCTCACGGGCGTGGCGTCGTACGGACATGCACTGTGCCGTCCCGTTCTCCGAGAGCCGAACTTAGCGCGTGCGCCTCTCCCCGGCCCTGACTGCAACCCCACGGCCCCCACCCACCTGCGCTCCTCCGCCTGCTCCTTCCACTGCCGCATCTCCTCGGCCAGCTGCTCCGCCTTCACCAGGCCCACGGCCGTGCCGTCGCTCATCCGCGCACCGCCCCCGCCCCCGCCCCCGCCCCCGCCAGCAGCACCAGGGGGCCGCGGCGGGCCCATGCCACCCGACGACTTGCTGCCAGCGCCCGCTGGTCCCTCCGCCCTGTGGAGCACAAGCGCAGTGTGCTACATCAGCAACCTTCGCACATCGTATGCAACAACACCAAACGGTCAAACCGACAAGGAACATGGCTGCATAGCAGTAGATGTTATGCAAAGGAATTCCACATTCATGGTCATTTCCATGCTTTAATTGCACGAGCGCAGCATGCTGTTCAGCAAACTGTGCTCAAGCGAAGCGTGCTGGTTTGCACAGGGTCGCATTGCGCATGCGTAGGGGTCGGACGCTACGGAACACCATGCGTTCGACGCCATGCCTGCAGCACCGTGACCCACCGGTTGCTCCTGCGGGGTGGCGAGGCGTCCGGGCTGTCGTGTCGCCCCGTCCGGCGAGGTGGTGAGGCATCGGCCTGCTTACCGCGCTGCTGGGGCGCCTCCGCATCCGGGCTGTCGTGCCGGGCGCGGCGGCGCGGGGGCGACGCGTCCGGGCTGTCGTGCCGCCCCCCGCGCCGAGGGGGTGAGGCATCCGGGGCCGCCCGCCCACCGCCGCCTCTTCGCGGAGGTGAGGCGTCTGGGCTGTCGTGCCGTGCTCTCCGGCGAGGTGGTGAGGCGTCTGGGCTGTCGTGGCGCGCCTTGCGGCGCGGTGGGGATGGGTCCGGGTTCGGCTGCCGCCCTCTCCGGGGTGGGGACGCGTCCGGGCTGTCTTGCCTGCCCTGACGTCGTGGCGGAGAGGCGTCCGGACTGTCGTGGCGCCCCCTCCGGGGTGGGGAGGCGTCTGGGCTAGCTGGCCGCCCCCTCCGGGGTGGGGAGGCGTCCGGGCTGTCATGCCTGGCTTTCCGCCGTGGAGGGGAGGCGTCAGGACTTGGGGGCCTGCCTCTCCTGGGTGGGGGTGCATCAGGGCTATCGTGCCGCGCCCGCCGTCGGGGCGGGGAGGCGTCCGGGCTGTCGCTGCGGCCGCCCCTTCTGGGCGGAGAGGCGTCGGGGCTGTCATGCCGTGCTGCTCGCCCCCCGGCGCCCCGCCCAGAGTCGTGGTCCACAGCCGTCCATCCCACAGCAAGCTTGGCCTACATTGGAGTGGATTGTGTGGACATGGTTGCTCAGATTGCTAGTGCTGCGGTTGGGGAGGAAGGCATGAGGTTTGGGGTAGCGTGTAAACGTGGTGGTAGTGAGCAAGCTTCCCCCCAGAGAAGCTTCCCCTCAGGTCGCGTGTCCCAGACGGCTAACGACGGTGAAAACCTGTGGCCTGCAGAGCTCCCTCTCACCTTCTCCACCTGCTGCATGAGCGCAGCTGCCTCCTCAGCATTCGCAATGACGGGTTGGTCTGCGCAGCGCAAGAGCAGTGCGTCAGGGAATATTAGGAGCTAGGGTTACAGCTCACAGCCCCCAGGTGCACACCACCCCATGCTTGAGGAAGCACATCGCACGTGGAGGCAACATGCCGGTAAGCTGCAGCAAGCACCTAGTCAGGCGGTACGCATCTCTTTCCCTGCCGCCCGTCCAGAACCCAACACGGGCTTACCGTAACCATAACCCCCATGGTCTGTGACCCACCCTACCCCTACGCCCGCCCCCTAACATCGTGTGTACACACCCACCGTCCTCCTCCTCCTCGTCGTCGTCCAGACCCCGGCCCCCACGGCGGGGGAGGGCTCCCCGGGCCGATGGATCTACAGCGTTGAAGCCAGACACATCCTGGTCCACAATCCTTATAGCCCCCGTATCCGCAGCCTTCTTCTTGCGTTTCTTCTTTGGCGCTGCGCCATCGCTGCCTCCGCCGTCGCCGCTGGCGTACTTCTTGGCAAGGTAGTCCTGAAGGGCACTGTTGCCCTTCGCCTGGCTCTGCTCCTTCTTCTTCTCCTCTGCCCTTAGAAGGCTCTTCCCAGCGAAGAGGTTGTCAGTTTTGCTGGCTTTGGTTGTGGGGATGGTTTGCCGAAAAGAAAACGACATAGAAACCTAGGCCGACACTTGTTTCAGCATAAGTGAATTGCAACCCTCAAGCAAAGGCTTGCATTTGAACAGCAGATGGACGCCGGTGAACTTGTGAAGTCCAAATAGACAGCGGAATGCAGTCCCTGACGATCAAGAGGGCTCAGATGTCTTACGGTGGCAATGAAATGCGCAGATGACAGTGGACTATTGCTGTCCTTCTGTCCACCTCGCTCGCCATCCCCATGCACATGTACCGACACTAACGGACCCCACAGGCCACAGCTGCGTCTGTGATCGCCCTAGTAAGCAACTTCATTATTACACTGTACGATTGTATCAGCTGAAGGTGACACGATGCCTGTGACATACTGTCTCGCCTAGTGCTGGGCTTTCCTCCCCAAAACGGGACTGTTGGGCGTGCCAAGGTACCTGCGATCTAACAGCTTCAAGCCTATGAGATTTTACATGCTGTTTACGTCCAACAATACGTTTAGGTGAACACTGCTGGCCCCATGGGGTCTGTTAAGCTGCAGCTCCCGAGAGGGCCGACCCCTAGCAGCCTGCACGGGCGAACTTGACCATTGTTTGGAAACGCGGGCGACGCCATGGACGAGGACGAGTCCGGGGGCCAGTTCCTCGTCTCGGTTGACGAGCTGGGGCAAACGGGACTGTGGTCAGCCGTCCGAGAGGTGAGTCGTCGTGACCCATAATCACGCAGGGGCAGCCAGCAGCTGCAGGCAGTGAAAGGCAGTTGTGGGGATCAACTAGTGCCGCTGTGTAGTAAACATACACGCAACGAGTGCATGCGAGGGGTTCTGGCGTGGCCTGTTACTGGCACTGTTTGCACGTGCCAGCAGTCGTGCAGCTGCTGGTACGTCATCAGCACGGAGCAAGTAGGCCGTCGTGCATGAGCACCACCTTGACCCTGCACACCTTTACCAGTCTTCGCACAGGTTCGTAGCATTATCCCTCACCTGCTCTTGTGTTCCGTTGCGTGTTCCATGTGTGTGTCCATATCCATAGATCCTCGAGTCCCGCTGCACGCTGACCAACCTCACCTTCCACAACAAGCTGGGCCGTGCGGTGCCTGTGGAGCGACTCAGCCTGCAGTGGGTCGATGCAGGACACCAGGGTTCCATCAACTTTCACAGCACCAGGGTCATGCACTTTCGGGGCATTCGGAGGGCAGGCACAGCGTCGGTGCGGGGTGAAGGGGTGCGCATGAAACGCGAGGTTGAACGGGTGTGGCACTCTCCTAAAAACCCTCAAGGGCACAGCTGGGCGCAGGGCAAGCTCAAAAACAATAGCCGGCCTTATACCTTTCAGGCGGAAGGGTTTCATGCCTTGCATGCGCACACCTCCTTTCGCCATATGTCGTGTAGAATGTGGTGTTCACCATGCCCCCGCCTGCAGGTTCGTTGCGTCCACCGACAAGCGATTGCAACGGCTGCGCCCCTTCGCGCACAGCCCCGTGGTGTGGTTCCGCCACCCCTACGCGCACGTGCTGCTGGTGGGTCACGTCACTGCGTCTGTGCTTCAGGGGTATAAGTAGGGATGGCACACCGTGCAGGAAGGCAGGGAGCTGCTATGACGGCGCACGCCGGTAATCCAGGCATACGCACTGTTCCACACGGCATCAACTCTTGTCCTGTATCCCCTCTGGCCAGGTATGCACGGCGGAGCCCGCGGATTACAAGCAGTCCATAAAGCCTGCCCTGAGGGCAGCTATCGCGGAGCTGGAGCGGGACTGGGGAGGCCCGCCGGTTCCTGGGGGCCCGCCGGCGCAGCCGTCGGGCATGGGGGCCCTGCTGGGCGGCGGCGGGGGAGGGCCCGGGGCGCAGGCTGCTGGGGTGCTGGGCGCCGAGTGGCTGATTGTGTACGTGCGGCCGCCGGACCTGGAGCAGGCGGACAAGGGTGCGAAGAAGGTGCGGGTGGGGGCAGGCAGACAAGGGTGCGAAGAAGGTGCGGGTGGGGGCAGGCGGGCGTATGGCGGTGCGTGTACGTGAAGGAAGCACCGCCGGAGTGCGTTGCGTGCGCACCACTGACCATGGGCATATTGCAAGTGCGCCAGGGGCACGTGGTGCCGGTGCTCCGCAACCGCTGCCACTGCTGCAATTGTTAACTTACCTGGTGACATGCTGGAGTGCTGCGTTGCCACGTGGTGCCTGTGCTCGGCGGTCCCAGTTGCTCCAAAGCTACCGGTTCAGGTCCTGACCGCTGCGCGCTTGCAGCGTCTGGCCCTTTCTGCTTGACCCCCCTGCCAACCCCCGCTGGCCGTACACCTCCAGGTGTACGACAAACTGAAGGACGAGTTCTCGCCCAAGGGCCGCAACCGCGTGGTTCGCATCGATCCGCCTCGTGGCTACCCCTCCTCGCCCGCCGCTGCGGCGGCGGCGGCGGCGGCGGGCGTCACCCTGAGCTCGGCGGCAGCCGGCGGCGGGGGCGGTGGCGGCTGGGGTGGCGCCAGCACCCCGCGTGGCAGCGCGGGTCCGGCCTTCATGGTGCCCAGCGGGGGGCTGCTGGGGCTGGACGAGCTGGACGTGTGTCTTAAGGAGTGTGTGAGGGCCAGCTTTGAGGCGAGGCAGGCGGCGTACATGGCGGAGGTGCGGATGGGAGGCCGTATCCGGGGGGTGGGGTAACTGCAGAGCGGCAAAGTAACAGGAACAGAACACAGTAGGCCTGCGGTTGGGTAAGGATGGGCACAAGGAGGCACGGGCCGGGCGGGAGCAGCTCGCAATGGGCTACGGTTCCGCCAAATGGTACTGACCCGAGGTGCTTGGGTGCTAATGCCACGAAGCACGGTCAGAGTGATGTCTACCACTCACGCTGTTCACCGTTGTTCGCCGCTCCCTCCTCCCCGCGCTCCCTCCACAGGTCCAGCGGCTGGCTAACGAGCGGCGCGACCCCGCCTGGTCCTTCGCCTCGCTGTACCTGGTCAAGGACTCCCTTGCGCTGCTGCTGGAGGGCTGCGGCATGCACCTGGACGCGTTCAAGGAGTGAGCAGCAACGGCAGGGGGAGGGAGGGCGATAGGCGGTCGGAAGACAGACGTAGTCTGCACCTCGAGGATGATGATATGAATGCTAAAATAATACCCATCCCAACCTGTTACCGGACCGCCTCGGGCGAGAAGTCGATGTATGGAAGGGGAGCAGGGGGTTAGGGGTAGGCGGAGGAGGGGGAGGGAGGGGGTTAGGGTGAGGCGGGGTAGGGGCAGGGAGGGGCAGCAGCGGGTACGGGCAGGGGCAGGAAGGGGGAGCAGGGGTTGGGGGAGGCGGGGGAGGGGCATGGGAGGGGGGCAGGCACTGAAGACGCATTGCTCTGAGCAGCGGCAGGAGGAGGGGGCAGAGGTGGCGTCGGGGCATTAAATGTGCGACATGCTGTCGACTGAACGCGGGTACCGGTATTGCCGTTAGTACCATACTTTTCACGTACCAGGTTGGCCGCTTTCTGCAAGTGCTGAGACAGCACACGCGCCACGTGCGGCGCAGGTACGTGGAGCTGGAGGCGGCCTACGTGGAGACCCTTGACCGCCCCGGTGCCCAGCACGCTGCGGGGCAGGGCCAGGGCCAGGGGCATGGGCAGGGCGGCGCAGCGGAAGACGACGACAAATACGGTGAGCGGGGGCTCCTTGGCGGCCAAAGGGCCACGTGTATGGAGTTGGATTCACGAGGAACATCCGTCCGTCTAAGGACGTGGTGGCCGTGTACAATGGAATGGGCTGGGAATGCGGGCTGGGTATGCGGGCTGCGTGTGTGGCCTGGTGCAGGTGCGTGTGGCGAGAGCGCGGGAGTGTCTTGGCCTGTTGTTGCCATTTTGGGGGCTGAATGGCGCTGAAGGGCACGGGTGCATTGGCCGCAGGTGCGTGCGGCGGGGGCGCGGAGGTGGTCTTAGCCTGCGTGGCAGCACACGCTGACCATTGTTGTCCTCCTCGGGCGCAGGTGCGTGCGGCGATGGCGCGGAGGTGGCCACGCTGACCAGCGCCTCGTGGCGCGTCACGCGACGCTCCGTGCTGAAGCGCTCGGCGGTACAGGAGTTCAGGTGCGATATGGGGGTTAGCGGTGTGCGTACCAAGGGCGGTACAGGAGTTCAGGTGCGATATGGGGGTAAGGGGTGTGCTTACCAAGGGCGGTGCAACCCGCACTGCCACTACTGCTTCAGGGGTTTCCACAGCGATCGACACTAGTTCAGGTGCAACATGGGGAATAAGCGGTCATAAGACAGATGCGACAATGGGGGGATGTGGAGGTGCGACCTGCATATGATTATGGCTACCCCACGGGGCCGAGCGCACTTATCCTCTCAGGTTCCGGCAGTGCATGTTTGCGTCCCAGTCGCGGCTGCCGCTGTGGACAACCCAATCAGGCTTACGGAAACAGGGCACTCATCTCCGCCCCTGTCCACCCTCCTTGCTCATTCGCTTGTCCTCCAGGTTCCGGCAGTACCTTTTTTCGTCCCAGTTGCGGCTGCTGCTGTGGACAACCCAATCAGGCTTACGGAAACAGGGCACTCATCTCCGCCCCTGTCCACCCTACTTGCCCACTCGCTTACCCCTCAGGTTCCGGCAGTACCTGTTTGCGTCCCAGTTGCGGCTGCTGCAGTGGACACGCTGCGCATGCTTAGGGAAACAGTGCTATCATCTCTGCCCCTTTCCACTCTTCTTCTTCTGCTTACCCCTCAGGTTCCGGCAGTACTTGTTTGCGTCGCAGTCGCGGCTGCTGCTGCGCATGGGGCGGCCGGTGGACGTGGCGGAGCGGGGGCTGCGCTTCGTGGCGGCGGTGGGGGAGCAGCTGCAGGAGCGGGAGGAGGCGGGGGCGGGCGTGCGGCCGCTGTTCAAGGAGGTGCGCGCCTGGGGCGCCGGGTTTTGCGTAGAATAGTACGATCACCGTTGGGCAGGGGAAGCAAGTTTGTAATGAGCGGAAGTCGTTGGGCGCCAGGAGGAGGCGGGGTGGATGCGTGGCTGCTGTTTCAGGAGATGCGGCCGGGCTTTGGGCAGGGTGTGGGTGACTCGGTGCACGGCTTGGGTGATGTCGGAGCACGGGCTGTGCAGGACGTTGGGGAGATGCGGCTATGCTACGCGCACATGGTATTTTCCCGCTTCCTGCTGCTCCTCACTGAGGGTGCCTTCAACCCGCCCTGGCCCCGCCCATGACAGTCATGCAATTCCTGCCCCTTACCCTGCCCCGTTGGCTGCTTCAGGCGTGGACGTTCTCTGCGTGCATGGCGCTCATCGCTGCGGTTACCGCCGCCGTGTTCGGAAGGCAGGTGGCGGAGCCAACAGTGCAGCAGCAACAGCAGCAGCAAACCGCAGGCCACAAGCGGAGTGCGACAGGCGGCGGGTGGGACACCGAGGCCGAGGCGCCGCGTGAGTGCTTTTGGGGTTGCCCGATGTGGGGCTGCGCTGGCAAATGTGTTGTGTTGGAACCTCGCTGGTGCGCTCTGTACCGTTCACGGTAGGCCTTGCTGCAGCCGTCGCAGCCGGTAGGGCCCCTGCTACACGCCGCCAGAGCTACGCGTCCTCACCTACTGGCCACCTTGCGCTACAGTTCAGCGGTCCGCCGGTAAATCTATCTCAACGTCATGCGAACCCCATTACGCCCCCCCAGCTGGCCAAGGGGGAGGCGCCGGTGTGGTTCTGGAGGGCGGGGCGGAGCCGGGCGACCCAGCGGCTGCTGCTAGCTCGGGGGCTGGGCGGTGCCAGGCTGGCCTGCCTGGCCCCGTGGACTGGCAGCTGTGCCTACCCTTTGAGGTGGAGGTGAGCGAGCGGCTGCTGCTGCTGCTGCACTATCCTGCGTGCTGATTTCTTTACGCCCGTCTTTAGCAACCTGGTTGGTTGTAACCTTGGGGTGCGGTGCCGATCTTGTGACATGAACTAGCTTAGTACGTACGGCGGGTCAGAAGCGCAAAGCTGGACTGGGGGTGTTATGATCCCCTCTGCCGCGCAGGTGCCCGTGCTGGACCCCTTGTCGCTGACTGGCCAGGCCATCACGCCCGCCGCCCTGGCAGCATCCAAGTGGGTTGCACGACGGGCTTGCGGGGCTACAGGGGTAATGCAGCAATGCGCGGGGTTGCAAGGTACCATAGGGTGCACGATCACTGTTTGCGGGTTCAGATATTGTAAGAAAGCCATGAAGGCTTTGCCAGGATTCGCGCCCGGTGAGTACCGGTACCGCCAGTTCGCCGCGCACCCATTTTCATCAACACACTGTCTTGTGCGCCTTGTTACCGCCCTTCAGGCCCACGGACGCTGAGGCGCAGCAACGCCAGACCATTTACCAGGTGGGTTAGGGAGGCCCCGCACTGGCCCTGGCCCATGCTCCCTGCCAATTGCACTCCACCCGCAGCCGTGGCCCCAGCATCCGCAGCCTGCGGAGCTAGTCCCCTGCCCCAGCTCCTACGCCCGCCTGATCGCATCTACCCATCACAATCGCCTCTGCACTTCCCACCACGCCAGAGTGCTCTTCTGTTGCTGCATAAATACTGCCGCAATCTGTGCAAATTTCCCCGACCTGCCATCATCGCGCTGTTGATGTGCACCACACCATTCATTTTTCCATTTGCCACATGCCATCGTAACCATGTCTAGTCCCCGCACACACCCGCAGGCGTACATGCTGGCCCTGGCCCAGCTGTACAACGCCGCCCGCTGCGCGCTGCTGCGCCTGGCCTGTCGTGCCGCACGCATGGCGGCAGAGGGCGCGGCAGGCTCGGGAGCGTCAGGGGCCCTTGGCAGCGAGGGCCCCGCGGAGGAGGCCAGGCAACAGCAGCAGCAGCAGCTGGAGGCGTGGCGTCAGGGCCTGGCGGACCTGGCAGCGCACTACCCCTGCCGCGGGGTGGTGGGGCAGTTTGTGGACCAGGTGCGTGTGGGAGGCCCTCGGGAGGAGGCCAAGCGTCTTGGAGCTGTGTTTCCGCCCAGGCCACTGCGTTGTGTGGAATGGCGTAGTTTGGGGTGGGCTCGGGAGGTGCGTGGGGGAGGGCTCGGGAAGTGCGTGGGGGAGGGCTCGGGAGGAGGCCGCGTAGCGTTCCGGAGTCATGCGTCCGCCCAGGCCACGGGGGGTTGTGGTATGTGATATGGCAAAACGTTGTGGCGGCTGCCGGTAGGTGGTACTACTCAGGCAGGGTAGTTTAGTATGGAAAACGCCGTGCAAACGAAAATGCGGCTTGCCGACTGGCGTTCATATGGCTGTGCAGGAGGAGGACCGTCAGTTCGAGGCTACCCCGCAGCAGCAGGCCAGTCCCCTGGAGCTGCTGAGGCAGGCCATGCTGAGGCCGCGGGAGGGCGGGGGGCCGGCGGGCGCGGCGGCCGTATCGGCAGGTAGGTGTGAGGGGCAGGTGTGAGGGGCAGGTGGGAGGGGCAGGTGGGAGGGGCAGGTGGGAGGGGCAGGTGGGAGGGTGGGGCGGGGGTGCCGCATGCGCTGAGGTGGGAGAGGGACGCGAGGGAGGCAGTGGCAGTCGGGACCGAGCGAGCACAAGGAGGCGTTAGGGCGGCACTCGCATGGCTGAAGCGGGTGAATGGTGGTTTGGAGTCACGTAACGCTGTGGCATAACCGGGGGCGAACGCTGCACCCGAGACGTAGCGTCGTTGCCCCCTACACCTACCTGCTCACGCCCACACCTACCCGTAGGGACGCCTCGTGTCGTGTTGCAATGTGGGGACGAGCCATGCGCACTGCTAGCCGTGCCGTTGCCCCCTACACCTACTCACATCCACACCTACCCGTAGGGACGCCTCGGGGCGATGGGCACCCCACCGCCGCCTCCTCCTCCGTCCACCTCACGCCGCCCGGAGCTTCTGGCCCATCAGAGCACTGGAGCTACGGTGCGTAGGCTACGCGGGTAGCCCCAACACTCTGCAATGGGGGGTTACAAGCAGAGGGGTGCGGATGCGGTTGGGGGTTAGGGATGGGGGTTACGCAAGGCGTGGGTATAGGCTGTGCTGTCATGCACGCCGCGCAGCCGGCATGTGTACAGCATCACCCGCACAGGAGAAATGAGTGCCTGTGCAGCTCAGAGCAAGCACGGGAAAGCACGATGTGATGTGCCTTCAATGTTCCTGAGTCAGGAATCCTGACGTGGGACGACGCCTGTTTAGTGTGCGTCGCCTCTGTTTACCCACATGTCCCACCAACACGGCCGCTCCAAGTAATCTTTACAAAGCAATCATGTATATGGTCAGGAAGGACTAAGTTATTCGTTTTGCGCAGGTCCTGTCCAAGGCCGCCACGGCCGCTCCGAGTCCATGTACAACGTTAGCTTTGCCGCTATGGCAGGGGCTGCTGGAGGGGACGCCTGGGAGGTGGCGTCAACGGGGGCCCGGCTGGGCTCCTCACACGGCATGGCGGGGCCAGGCGGGGCTGGAGGGGTGGGAGGCGAAAGAGGGGCAGGACTTGCTGCTGGCGGCGGCGGCGGCGGGGCCCACCACCGGTCAAAGCTGTCGTGGCACGCGGACGCGACCATGGTGTCGATGGGCAGCGGAGGGGCGGCGGTGGGGTCCGGGGGCAGCTACGGTGCAGCCCGGCAGCACCCCCTGCGCGGGCGGCACCACCACTCGTCGTCGGCCGACAACGCCACGTCCTTCTTCAGCAAGCTGGACATCCTGGCGTCCAAGGTAGGCTGATAATTGTATAATATTGTTGTTTGATTATGTCACAATGTATCATACTGTAGCGCATGGCCTCCCAGGTGGGCAGGAACGCGTGATGTAGGTAGTGATTCCGTACGCGGCAGGATGCGCAGTCCCACTTTTCATGGGAACCGTGCTGAGCCACCATCCATGGCCTCGCCACTGCAAACACCTCATTCCCCTCAACCCACCCTGCAGGTGCCCTCCTTGCTGGACCCGGGCTGCGCAACCTTTGACTGACATGGCACCTTGTTGCGTTCGTGGCCATGCGGCGCCCCCTGGCGCGGATCACTGGCAGTGTTAGCGTGTGGTGTGCACCCGCCAGAGGCATCACACCACCCTTTACCGCAACAACCCGTCGACCACACTTTATCCTTAAGCCTCTGACGCCTTGCACGGTACTGCCGCCTACCCGCCTTCACACCAACCTGCAGGTGTCCTCCGTGCTGGACCCCCTGAAGCCCGGGCTGCGCAACTCGCAGGCGGCGGCGGCGCCGCTCCCCGCCAAGCTGCCCAGCCCCCGCGCCGTGGAGGCACAGGTGCGGCACCGATTGAGGACGCTGCCGCAACGCACACCATGCTGCTTACAAACTATGATGAATTCCTATGCAACACACCCGTTGCATATGACTACCGAGCACCGCCATCAGTGCCACAGCTTTTTCCTCCATTCACCCGCACGGTTGGTGCACTTTCCCAGCCGCCCGTAATAAATGAACATAATGCATACCGCATATTCGCTAACTGTAATCTACCCTACTCCTTTCCAACTCCCCGCAGGTGGCCGACACCTCAAGCCCGTACCCATGGGCATGTATTGTCCCCTCCGGGGCAACTGATTGCGCACTCAGTTTAATTGTAAACATCACGTATACCACATACTCGCTGATTGTAATCTCTTATCCCACACCCCGCAGGTGGCCGACACCTCCCTGGGCATGGACTCCATCCACGCCGTACGAGCCGCCGTACACGCCGCACGTGCCATGGCGGCGGCAGGGGAGGGCGCCCTCTCCACCGCCTCCTCCGCCGACCCCCCGACGCACCACGGCGCCCACCACACCCACGCCCACACCGCCGCCCTGGTCCCCGGGGCTGAGGGGCCAGGCGGCGCCTCGCCTCCGCCCCCCGGCTGCCTGCCCCCGGAGGTGGACTGGCTGCGCGATTGGCGGCTGCGCACGGCGCTGGGCAGCCCCCGCCACTGCGCGGATTTGGCTCTGCAGCTGGCCTTGGCGGCGGCGGTAAGCCACAGCGTGCATAACCCTGCTATCCTCCTTTAATACGTATCTGACTGATCCGTTGCTAAGCACTGGCCCTGGCGGCGGCGGTAAGCCACAGCTTGCATACCCTTGTTGTCTTCAAATTTTCACATATCATGCATGTTCCACCTCGGCTGGCCATCGGTTACTCAGCACTAGTCCTAGCGGCGGACACGACATACATACCAGCCGTGCTTTCTCGCACCGCTCCTCCGTCTGGCAACCCCGCCACCAAGGTACAGGCACCACACCTACCACTGGCACTCCAACTCATCCACCCCGAACTTGATGGTTCCCCCACCCAACCGGCGTGCCCTCAGGCCTGCTACGGGCGTTCGGGGCGGCAGCGCTCCGCGGCGCAGCTGTACGGCGACGTGGGCAGCGTGCTGCTGGTGCGGGGGCAGGCGGAGGTGGCGGCAGAGCTGATGGAGCACGTGGCGGCGCTGGCGCAGGCGGAGGGCTGGTGGGTAGCGGGTGGGGGGAGTGTGTGGAACAGGGAAGATGGAACTGGAACCGGAATGGGCTGGTAGGCCGGTTTGGCGCGAGCAGTGCACTTCTTAAGTGCTGGCGGACTTTGTCGCTCTGCTCGTCCACGACTGAACTTGACCGTCACAACCACCGGACCACCGCAGGCCCATATGCATATCGGCGGGCTGCTACACCACCGCCCCTGCTCCTGACCTTGCCCCTGCCCCCGCCCGCTTACCCCTGTGCACACCTAGCCACGGATCGTTGCGGCTCACGCGTAACCTCTATGCAGGCCCGTGGTGCTGGCCGTCTGTCGTCTTGCTTCCCAACCGTCTAAAACCCCTCCGCCTGCAGCCCCGTGCTGATGGCTGTCTGCCTTCTTGTTCCCCTACCTCCCAAAGCCCCACTCCTGCGCCCCTCGGCTGCAGGCCTGTGCTGCTGGGCCGCGCGCTGCCGGTGCTGCTGGCGGCGCAGCAGGCGGTCGGCCACGTCATGACGCCCTTTACGTGCATCAAGTGAGGAGGGGGGCAGGGGAGGGGACAAGGCCGGATACCGGTAGCGGGGGCTGCGAGGGCGAAAAGACGACAGCGTCCAAGCGGGTGACGGACTGCGTGCACGCACAGGTCCTCGCATAGTACGGAACAACCATGCCGTATGCTGTCACGCCCGCCGGCGCAAACTGCCCTGCTCTGGGCGTTGCTCACCGTGCGCCCGCCCCCCCAAAACCCTGCACCCCATCCCCATCCGCCACTCTAGCCACTCTCACCCCGCTCCTCGCACCCCTACCAGTAACCTGCCCTTTCCTGTACCACCCACACCTGTGCCATCCCCACCAATCCGGCCCCTCTCCCCCCACCCACACCAGGTACCTGTCCCTGCCGCCCCTGGTGTGCCAGCCCGGCATGCGGCGGCGCGTGCTGGAGCACCTGCTGGCGCACGCGGGGGTGGTGGCCACAGGCCAGGCGGCGGGCCAGGGGGCCAAGGGGCTGACGGCAGGGCGCAGCCGCAGGCTCCTGCAGCCGTCGGCGGTGCTGCAGCTGGGCACCATGCAGGCAGTGCAGGTGCGTACTTGCGGTTGGTGGGCTGGTCCAAACTGCTGCCGCAGAATGCTGGGCTGGTTGCCAAGGCATGGGGCCGTGCCTTGCTGCCCTCCCTCGATCGCTTCTTGTCCTACCTAGCTCCTCGCCTCCCGTGCAACCCCGACAACCAAAGTGCCGGTGACGGCCCCTAAATCACAACATCCCTGCGTGTCCAACCCGCAATCGCATGACTGTGCACCAGGCTGCCGTACTGCCCGGCTGGGCCAGCCGCTTCTACGGCACCGCCGCCGCCAACGGCCGGCCTTCGCTCGTCCCGCCGGCCCGCCCCGCGCCGCTCCCGCCGCCGCACGGCTCTTCCTCCTCCTCCTCCTCCTCCTCCTCCTCCTCCTCCTCCTCTACCGCCGCCGCCGCAGCTGCCCTCACCGCCTTCGGCAGCCCCACTGACACACGCCAGAGCGGTGGGGAGGGACCAACAGAGGGCGTGGAGGGAGGGTCGTCAGCGCACCGGAGCCCGGCCGGCAGCCCGGGCGCGGCGCAGCTGGTGCGTGTGGGCGAGGTGTGCACGGTGCGGGTGCAGGTGTGGAGCAACCTGCCCGCGCCCGTGCCGCTGCTGGACCTGCACCTGGTGCTGGGCAGCCTGCAGCACACGGGGGCGGGGGTAGCAGCTGGGGCAGGAGGAGGGAGCGCAAATCCGACCTCCGCGTCCACCGGACACCACAACCAACAGCCCCACCGGTCAAGCCACGCCGTGTCGGGGGCCGTGCAGCCCGGCGCGTCCGCTCCGTCGCACAGCTTCCTCGGCGCCCAGGGCTCTGCACCGCTCGGGACCACCTCCTGGGGCCCAGGGAGCATGCCGCAACGGAGGTCGTCCACGGGACACGGCTCCCGGCCTGAGCTCGAACGCCGCTCCTTCGCCCAGCAGCAGGGGGCGTCCGGACCAGGGCCGGGCGGGGCGCAGCACCAGCACGCTCCCCCAGCTTCCTCACTCCCGCACCCTAATACACACGTGTACCCCAGCTCGCCAGCCCTGGGCCCCACGGGCCCGGGGTCCACGGCCGTGGTAGCAGGTGCAGGGCGGCCGTCGGCGGGGCCTGGGGCCGGGGCGGGGGGGGTGCGCGGCGGGGCGGGGCCGACGGCGGCGCTAGACCGGAATGGCACCGCCAGCAGCAGCAGCAGCCTGTCGCTGGGCCCCGGTGCGGGCCCCACTGCGGGCGCGGCGGCCGCCAGCTACACCAACCTGTCAGAGATGTCGGGCATGGGGGCGCGCAGGGCGCCGTCGTGGCCAGGTGAGGAAAATTGTAATGTGGCAGATAAATACTTATTATGTAATCTTGCTGCTGTTTTTTGAAGTTGGCGCCATCAGGCGGCCCAGCACTGTGTTCGCCCACTGCGCTGGTCTGGTCTGACGGCTGCGCTACCCCACTTGCATACTGCACATCCTTCAGTCAGGTGAGCCTGCGCCCCATCCCCACCTCCCATCTCGCAGAGGGGCTGTCCGCCGTGGCCTCCATGACCGGTGGAGCCGCCCTGGGTGCTGGCGGCCCGCCTCGACCCACCGTCGCCCCCTCCTCTCCCTTCAGTGCCGGCAGCTCTATCACAGGGGCCCCTATCACCAGACGCCCCGGCACCACGCTGCCCGGCCCCGCACCCCCCAGCGATGCCTCGCAGGGCGACGCCGGCAGCAGCAGCAGCGCGGCCGATCGCGTCTTGAGTGGCGGCGGCGGCGGCGGCGGCGGCGGCGACCGGCCGTCGTCCTCTGGCACTCCCGAGGCGCGCGGCGGCGGCGGCGGACGTGGCCGCGGCAGCAGCTGGGCCCCAGGCGACGACCTGCCCTGCTTCCACCTGACCGCCGTTCACCACGACCCCACCTCA